>ML792908.1:379715-400377 GCA_009831015.1 Picea engelmannii | reverse complement strand
TAGGGACGTCTCCCTTGGACTTGCCCTCCTAAATAGAAAGAGCTCCCCATCGAGGTGACAGTGGGTGGGGAAGCTCCTGTTACGCCGGTTTCAAGCCCTGACTCAAGCTCTTGGACCTCTCCTACAAACCGTGCGATAACACAACCCAATGCCTGAAAAAATGAAATGGAATGTATGAGCGGGAAGGAAGATGAAAAAGTGGTAATATGACGGGAGGAGACGATGACTTTTTAGAAATCCCCCTAGTGGTAACTCAAAACCTATGGGAAAATGCTTACTAGGGCATCCTTTCATTCCCCCCAGGCATGGCCAAGTGGATAAGTATAAGATCCAAGCATTCGTTAGAAACAAAAGGAATTAAATGCACATATTCAAAGGTTTTGAATATCATAGTGATACATACCATGATACCTGGACTCATTACCTCATGGAGCAAGAACCATCTCTGATACAGGACCAAGCCAAAGGTGATGGATGCTGCTGCTGAAAAAGTGGAGGTGCTGAAAGGGAGAAAAGATGGGCCCTCCAAGGGCATGCTCAAGTCAATTTGGCTCTCGGTACTCCATGTCTAGGACTTGTGGGCCTCTAGACATAATCTCCTAGTTATCCCTAAAAGTGGAGTATAACAGACCTAATTCTGGTCATTGAAACTGTATAAATAAGGGTTTTTTCCCTTGTATTTTTCATCATATTTCACTCACACAAGAGTGAGGTCTGAAATTTGCGCCCTATTTGGGGTTACATGACTGAAATTTAGTGCGCACTTCTTGAAGGAGTCTTGTTTTGGACTATTTTGGCAATTTTCTTGGTGGAAGTGTTCAACTAGAGTATTTGCTAGATAATTCTTGGTGAATGTAAGTAAGATTTCTGCAATTCTTCTTCATTGAATGGTTATAGTTATGTTTATCTTGCATTTACATTAAGATTATGAAATTGCTAGATTAAAACCCTAAGAGGCTAAGCACATGTTCTTGTCCTTGCCTTAATAACTTTCACCTACTAGATTTTTCTAAGAAGCTGATTTTCTTGAAGCTTTTTCTAAGGGCCTTGCCATTGCAACACCCTAGCACATTTTGAGTCATCTAAGCCGTAATTTACTTCATCCTTGAGCTAAATAAGGAGGAAAACTACTAGGGCCTAGGGTTACCTACTTCCTAGTAGATATATCCCCCCTAGGGTTTGGTAGTTGAAGACTTGGGTTACCAACACTTCAACTATTGACCTCTCTTGTCTTTAGTTCTCTTACTATCATCTTTTCCTTCAAGATTTGTTGCTACCTAAAAGACTCCATTTTCCCTAAAGGCACTAATCTAAGACTTGTTATTGCGTGATTGACAAAAGCCACTACCAAAACCTATACCTTAAGCTCTGTACTAACCACTCCTAACATTAGAATAGCCTAATCTATTAACTTAGTTGTTGTTGTTACTAAAGTAAGCTACGACCATTTATTGCATCACTAAAAGTATCTAAAAGCAATTGAAAAAGTTGATTAATTCACTGCTTTACTTGCTTATGACAAATGCTAGTATTTTGATGTTAATGAGTGATTATTCTTGGTCATTTTGAAGCCATTTTAAAGGACTGATAGTGAAGTTATTGTCTTATAAATACTGTTGCTACAAATTCTTGTTTTCTTCACTATATATCATCCATTGCTTTTATTGATAAAGTATGTGGTTTTATGAAGTACTAACAACAAGTTGTAGTTGCGAAAGATATATTTTTTTGTTTCTTTGTTCTGTGCAGGTACATCTTGATACTTCACTACTTCATTGGTTAAAACCTCGAGACTTTTTGATTAGTGTGACTTGTGAGAGGGGACATTTTCATAGACATCTTAACCTTTCCTTTTCAAATCCCCAGGTCACCAGGGGACGTCTCCCTTGGGCCATCAACCCTAAATAGAAAGAGACATCCTATTGAGGTGACAGTGATAGGATAACCTCTGTTACGCCAATTTTCCTTTCCATTAACCTTTCCTTTGATCAAAGTACAAATTGTGCGATAACAAGATCTCTATCGTATTTCTCCACAATATAGGCATTAGGTGGATGAGCTGAAGTAGCTACAAAGGGTTTATTGTTGACTACATCTTTGAAGGAATAAGGATTTGAGGAAGAGGGTGTGCCTTTACCCCCCTCCACCTCCACATAGTCATAAAACCAAGAAGAGCATTGCATCTTTACAAATTCTGTATTCAAAAAGCCACAAGGATCCCTACTTTGAGTTGTAACATTTTCTTGATTGATTCAGTTGAGTCAAATGAGCGAAGATGTAATGTGATGGACTTCCCCTCAATGAACTCACGAAGAGTTGATATGTCTCCCCATGGCTGACACCAAGTCAGATGGTTCGTCAACACGAGTGAAATTTTTTTGCAACCAACAATATTTTCGTCAACCCTAGATGAAGCATCTTGTAGACATCCAGGGTAATGGCCCTTTGACCAATTGGAATTGAGTATCTTGATTTAATAAGATGAACAACCTGGGATAGAGCATATAAGAGAGGGATAAATTGACATCAGAACGCAAAAACTAGGATTTCCCTTGAACCACCACTTGGAGTGTGTAAATGTTGTCTTGCTGCATCATTTTCCCATAGGCCCTCTACCTCACCTTCCACAGGGTGCTTGTGAAGGAATCCTTCCATCTCAGATAGTACCAATACTCAACATCATATGTCAAAATTGTTGAATTTTTATGCTTGATCAACTTGTTAACGTTCTATTCATTTTTGCATAGCATAACATCATGAAGCATAAAACTTAAACATTGATTACATCATACAATTATCCAAGATCACAAGAAGATAACCATGCACAAAATACACAAGAGATATCATGGGAAACCCTTCTTCACAAGGGAGAAAAACCCAACATCAACCTTTCACTAGATAATAGATAGTCCAAGAGAAAATCCAATCACCAAGAAGAAGTGCATTAAAATCCCAAGAGGCTAGCGCTACATAAGAGAGAGAAAGTGATCCAAGTGTGTTATGACAAAATGAGAGATAGTTCTCTCTATTTATACAAGTCTAATGATATTTTTTTCCTTTCCAAAAGGCGTCTCTTCATCCAGGCCGACTGTTAGCATCTTTATTTTTAAGGGCAAAGGTAAGCTGGACCTTCTTGCAGAGATAACATAAATATGAATGAAGAGTCCTCACAATTTTGTCTTTTTGGGTATGTGATCATCTCAAGTTTTTTTTCATGTCATAAAAGCTGTGGGAAGCATACATTTGATGTTGGAGAAATATTTTAACAAGGTTGACATCATAAAACATTTTTGGGCACAATTGTTGTTCTAACTGATAAATTGACATACACAACACTTGCGTAGCGAGCTTTTTGCTACACAAATGTTGTAGACTCATATGATTAAAAAAGACAATATGAGGTGAAAGGCATTTAAGTTTTGAGGTAAATATAGATTCCCAGTCATTTGGTGCCACCTAGATCTGCACAAGTTACAACAAAATGGAATTTGTTACGCAAAGTTTCTACACAAATGTTGTAGGTAGCACTTACACAACATTAGCCCAAATTTGATATGCAAAGGTGGAAGAGTTGTCCAACGATGCATAGGTTGACTTGAAATACTTTCCAGATGTACTTGGTGATTCATCACAACAACATGGTCGAATTTATCTCAAGATACATGATTGTAAAAGATATTTTTTGTTACATTAAGATGGTCAAAATCAGATCTTCTATTTTTAGCAAATCATGTAGGAGTTATTCTTTTTGAAAGCAACCGTATCCATAATTCTAGGAAGAAGTAGTTTGACTTCTAGCAGCCTAGAGTGGCAATAGGTTCTTATATATTTGGATCATTTTCATGTAAAGAAGGGCGAGTTGGCAGAAGTATAGTCATTTTCCTGGATATTGTAAAAAAATTCTCTGAATCTGAATGAAATACAAATGCAAAAGTCCAAAACTTTCCAAGAAAAAGATTCTAATGGTGGTGTCCTGAAGCTGGTGCTCTAGTCTTTGTATGTACTTCTTGTTTCTTATTATTTATCTTCACTTCATATGTTTAAATTAGATATTAAAAGGTCTAAAATTAATTTAAATGGTGCTTTAGATTCAAGTGATTTAAACTTTGTTTTTTCTCTCTTAACTGGTCAGAATTCACCTTTCATGGTGCTCTGATTCTATTACATGTTTTCATCTTATTTCACCCTACACAACAAACTAAAAAACTAAAAGTTCATCACCTAATTTATCCTTTGTTCCTCTGAGAAGTTCAACATACCAGTCATTGTTTTCATTCATTTTTAGGGGTTGACTCCATTGCACAAGAGATACCATACCTCTGTTAGAATATGATGGATGTGCTCGTTTAACCATAGACAATATCACTATTTTCACCCAACCATAGGTCGAAGCCACCTTCAAGCACCTTAACCTTGATAGAGAATCATTATGGAAGCAAACCCTATGCTATATAGCCAAACAAGATAACACATCTCTCTCCAAGGATAGCGCACCAGAAAAGAGTAACAAGAGTTGATCAGAGAGTCCAAACCATAACCAAGAGAGAGTCCAAGCCAAGACCGAAATATGCTAGCTGCAACAGTTGCAACAACAACTCTCCTCCAAACTTGCACACAAACTGGCCAATTGCAGTGCGCACAAGTGCTGCTTCTGCAATTATGAGAATGCCTGCCAGAATGAAGACTGGCCTCCTGTCTTTATACTAAATTGGCAAACTACCTGGGTCGACTTCTCATTCTGGGTGCCTATTTACTTAGTATATAATATTTCCTTTAGCCGACTTCATCTCTTGGAGGCTAATAACCTAATACAAGTTATCTTGTTGAGTCAACTTTTCTTCTAGGGTTATTAACCAACTAATTAGGGTTTCTTCTTGCTTCCCATAATATTCTATTCTCGTCAGGTTTACACGTGGAGGTAAATACCTCCCGTAGCTATGATAATATCAACACTCCCTCCTAGCTAGGGAGGTGTTGAAGGTAATGGTCTTGAGAACAAACATACCATTCACCCGATAGCATCAACATAGTTGTATAGACTAACTTATGATTAGATCATGAGCACCATCATCACTATCAGTGTCATCAACTGCATCATCTCTCGAAACCATACTCTATCTGAGTAATCAGACATGATGTTGGATGAGTCACTCACTCCACAGAGTAACACAAGAGCCATTCTTCCAATATGGACATATGTCCTAGAAGAATAAATGTCCTGGACTATTTTTCCGTCTGGGAAATCTCTGTCCATTGATCATCCATCTAGCTGATAATCATTTCCAACACTACTGATAGTATTCAAGGCAATCATAACAATGTCACTCAATAGAACACAACTGTGTCTATCCATAGTAGTACACAACTACAATCCAGTGTTACACCGCCACACCAAGTAGCACATAGATACTTGATTAGTGACATATAGTCACAATCAGTGGAACACATCCACGACAATAGTATACATCTACTGTCTGGAGACATACAGTCTCCATAAAAATCATATCATCGACTTGCACAGAAAAATATTGTTATGATATAAACTGAATCATCTGGGCCATTCTTCCACTCACATTTGTGATATTTGGAAGATCATCTTCCCTCAGAAGGTAAAACATCAATGATGAGCTATTTGGACTATTCTTCTCAAGCAAGGAATAATAATTGTCCCGATTTCCGAGCCTATACCATTCACCTATCTGATCCATTCCTCCGACACTAAAAAAAGTGCAACCTGGAGAGAATGAGTCTGCCCTAGGGAATGCCTGTCCCTGATTGCTAAACCTGGACCATTCCTCCGACACTAAACAAAGAGCAACCTGGAGAGAATGAATGTCCCCTAGGGAATGACTATCTGGACCATTTCCTAGGGAAATGATTGTCCTACACCAACCTCCAAAATAGACCATTCTTCGAAACTGCTCACAACTGTGAGCTTTGAAAGAATGACTGTTCATCGAGGCGGACCAGTCTTCTTGAATGCTACTGAGAGTGACCATCAAGAAGAGAGACTGTCGTAGACCATTCCCTATGTTAACCACAAGGGGAATCACTGTCTATGGTACATCAACAATCCATCGAGCCATTTTTATTACGAAAATGACCATTCGATCTGGACCATTTTCCGAACTGGAAAATGCCTATCCATCAGAAATCTCAAACCACTTTTCGAACTGGAAAGGAACTGCTCATCCTGGACCATTTTTCGAACTGAAAAATGACTATCAATAAATAATAACACATCAGTGCTCCCTCCCAACCTCGAAGTCATATCTTCCTTTTTCAATAAGGAAGTCGTCTCCATGAGCTCCAGCTTGAGTACACAGATTCTTTCATCTTGAACAGAGGCTTTACCAAAATGTCTGCTTATCTGCTCATCTGTGAAGATATATATTGGAGAACCACTTTTCCTTTCTGGACTTCATCATGGAGAATGTAATGCTTGGTCTCAATGTACTTCGGTCTTTCTGGAACACTGGTTTTCCAAAGGCTTCATATAGCTATGATCATCATTGTTGAATTCAACTTTTTTTTTTCCTGCTAGCTCATAATATCGTGGCACGGGTCAAACTTGGAACATATCCAAGTGGTACTTCTTCTGTCATCATGAGAGATTTTTCATGGATTGGAAATCCATCATCCTTGAGTTCTGAGTAACCATTCTGATACAATATCTTTGTTATAGAAGGTTTTTTACCACGCTTCTGCTATGCATTGGAGGTTCTCCACCAAGTTGTCTTCTTCCATCTGCATACAAAGGTCTCTTCCTGGGGATATGGGGAGAATATCAGGGGCGTCCCCATAGATCAACCCAACCCATACATATGGGGAGAAGACTCCTCTCAGGTAAACCCATCCTAGCATAACTAAGGAGAAGACCAATCTCAGGTCAATCCAACTTAGTCCATCGGGGAGAAGATAGGGAGAAGGAACAGGTCGATGTTGGCATGTTTTCATACAGAGGTAGAGTATGCATGTTTTGTCATTGATGCAAAAGATCAACACGTTTAGTAGAGTGATGATGACATGGCAATGGCAAGATCAATAGTGAGGAGAAACAATGATCGTTGGATCACCCATCCTGAATTCCCGATGACCGTCAGATCTGAATATAGATAGGAGGAGCGCGCAAAAGAGGAGAACAAATCTCAGACATTGGATCTGAGTGCGAGGACTGACCATCGTTGGATCCAGAAGAAGGAGCACAATATTTAAGTATAAGATGAAGCGAGATTACAAAGTCCCGAAAGCAGGAGGGCCATCCATCGTCGAGGAGTACACGTGGCAAGGGATTAACAATTCGCTGACTAGAAAGTCAAAGGAATTAAGTGCTCTAACCTTCCAACTCGCAAGATGCGAAATCGCGATAAGTTCTGGATCGTTGATCCAAGAGGGACACGTGGCGATAGATTAGAGCACGACAAAGGTTCCATTTCGGAGTTTCGGATACCGGGAGTTTGAGGTGTCAAGGACACTCACGACAAGAATGTTGAAACGCGAAATCACGAAGCACCTTTTGGCGCAACCTGTGGTCACCGTCGGTGGTCACGTAAGGGGAAGGATCTAGCGGAGCTAAGCTCCATTTCGACGATCGCAACATGAAGAGTTGAGACTCTTCACCACGAGATTCTTGAATTTGCAAACTACGAAGCACTTTGTGGATAAGCGCTAGGTCATCGCTAGTGGTCATGTGAGAGGGAGGAGCTAGCGGAGCTAAGCCCCTTTTCGGAGATCGCAACATGAAGAGTCAAGAATATTCACCTCTGGATTGCTGAAATGCGAAATGTGAAAACGCCTTTGTGTGTAGGCTGTGGTCACCGTCGGTGATCATATGAGAAGGTGGTGCTAGCGGAGCTAAGCTCTTTTTCGGTGATCACAACTTGGAGTGTCGAGACCCTTCGAAACAAGATTGTTGAAATGTGAAATGCGAAAGGCATTCTGATTAGGATCATGGTCACAACTAGTGGGCATATGGAGTAGGCGCGAGATCCATCATTGGTAATCCAACGATGCAGGTTAATCAGGAATATGATAGGAGGGCTACTGTTGCACTTCCAGATTAGTTGATTAGTTACGATTCAGTTAGAAAAATCGAATCATGGTTCTTGATCGGTTGGTGATTCAATTGCTGAGATGTTTTTGTCTTTTCCCAAGGAGATTCGAGGTGTAACTGATGAGGATGGTGAGTATAAAAGGAGAGATGCAACGACTGTGTAAGGTTGGTTGTTCTAACCGAAACAATGAGATGAATTATAAGAAGGGTAGAATAAAAGAATGCAGAGCATGAGATAAAACTCAGAGATGTGTAATAGTCGCCGAACAGACAGAAGCAAGAGCAGAATATCAGAATAGAATGTAGCAGAGCAAAACTGCAGAACAGTTTTTGAACCAGAGAGGAATTGCAGAACAATGAAGAAAGGGTAAGAATTGAAATACCTGTATTGTTTGTTTGTCAATCAATTATGCATAATCAAGGAGGAAGGGTGGTGCTAGAGAGGACTGTGGTCCTCTAATATTCAAGTTGGTGGTGCTTGAATATTGGAAGTTGTATCTTTCATCTAGTTGTGCCTAGAAAAATAGGGTGGCAGGGTGGTGCTGGGGAAAACGCAGAGTTTTCTGTATACAAGTTGGTGCTTGTATAAATCCAGTTGGTGTTGGAATATTTAGGGAATTGGTGCTTCCTTCTAGTGGGTGCTAGAGAAACCATAGAGTTGGTGCTTTCAACAAGTTGGAGCTTGTAAAACAAATGTAGTAGCCTCACTTTGAGTTGGTGCTCAAACATAGATGATGTACATAACTTAAAAAACTTCCTATCATTTCGAAGAAGAAGAGGTTTTATCCCTTTACGGGTTTCCTCGTGAAAATATGTCTCTGTGTACATCTTATGTGTGATTGATGCTCATTATTTATGTTGTTCATATGATGTATAATATTGATGGTCACTTGATGAAAGATTAAAAAAGGTTTAATAGACTTAAAATTGTTTAAGCACAGTAACAACTGATTCACTCCCCCTCTCAGTTGTCTTAGTAATATCAACATTTGGTATCAGATCAGGTTCATTTTATTTAAAGGTAGATCTGTAAGCTTAAACATGACAAGTCATGAAGGGACTTTAGCCAGTAAGCCTCCTCTGTTTGATGGAACAAATTTTTCCTTTTGGAAGGTTAGAATGAGAACATACCTAATGGCCTTAGGTGCTGATGTTTGGGATGTAGTAGAGATTGGATATACAAAGCCCGTTGTGCTGGCTTCCAAGGATGATAAGTTAGAATTTAGCTTTAATGCTAAGGGAATGAATGCTATCTTGAATGGACTTGTTGAAGATGAGTTTGTAAAGGTGATGCATCTTGAAACTGCTAAAGCTATGTGGGATAAACTTATTAACATTTATGAAGGAAATGAGAAAGTAAAAGATGCCAAACTCCAAACATATAGGTTGAAGTTTGAACAACTAAAGATGAATGAAGATGAAACAGTTAGCAAGTATTTTTTAAGAGTTGAAGAACTTGTGAATGCCATGAAGGGTCTTGGTGAGAAGATTGAAGAATCATTTTTAGTTCAAAAGATTCTAAGATCTCTGCTTGATAAATTTAATCCAAAAGTCTCTGCAATAGAAGAACTAAATGATCTTAAAACTCTGTCCATTGATCAACTCCTAGGACCTCTAACTGCATATGAAATTATAATCAACAAAGATAAATCCATTAGTAGAGAAGCATCTTTTAAAACAGACAAGAATATTGATTCAGATTTAGATGATACTGAGGAAAAATTTGTGAGAAGGTTAAAGAAAGGATCAATAAAATATCAAGGCAAGCTTCCCTTCAAATGTTTTAAATGTGGTAAGATAGGTCATTTTCCATCTAAGTGTCCGCACCAGAAAAAGGACCAGAACTCTGATGATGAAGAGAAGTACAAATTCAAGAAATATAGTAAAAAGAAAAGTTTGTGTGCAAACAATGACAATTCCTCAGAAGACATAGATAGTGATTCATCATGTGAAAACAAAGTGAATGATTTTATGCTTATGGCTATGGGAGATCTTGATGATGAACACACAAGAGGTGAAATGGATGATGAAGAAGATGTGGTGGATATGGAAGGTGAATTATTCAGTGCTTTGGAAGAAATTGTCAGACTCAAATGTAAGAAGAGAGAACAAAAACAATTGTTGATGCAGTTTAAAATGAATGGTGAAAAACCTGATGAAAACTTTTCTCTACTAAAAGTGGAGTTAGAAGAGGCAAATAAACTAGAAGACATACTGAAACAATAGTTGTCAGAGAAGAAAGCGAGGTGTGAGGCCTTAAAACAAGATATAGTAAAAACCAAAAAAGAAATGGAGAAGTTTAAGGCATTGTATCACCAAAATCTGCCAAGTATTAAAGCCTCAGAAGAATTAACTTCCATTCTAAATCAGCAAAGGAATCCAAAGTTGAAATCCAGCTTGGGCTATGAAGAAGGATCAAGTAGTCATCATCCAAGTAATACAGAACCCATCAAGTTTGTAAAAACTACAATCATTGACAACATCCACTCTACAGAAACAAAGAAAAAAAATCAGCCACCAAGAAGGAATGGAAGAAAAAGTACCAGAACTGAATCTGTAGATCAAAGAAATAACAAAAACACATTTTTTGATCAAAGAAATCATCAGCATGGAAGAAATCGACTACAACCTTTTTCCAGGTACAAAGGTTTTTTCTATGGTTATTGTTTTTTCTGTTCTAACTTTGGTCACAAAGCTGTAAACTATTCTTAAGATCTAGATATTTGAAATCAAGATACTCAAGGAATAATTATCTGTCACAACAAAGATTGAGACAACCAAGAAACAAACGACCACATACTATAATTCATGTGATGGATGGAGGAAGGACGTAGGTGAAACATAACAACAGTTATGAGCATAACAATCCTTATGATCTGTTATTCAGTGAACCAGAATGTTACATCTGTCATAACTATGGACATAAAGCTGTAGATTGTCGCTTAAAGAATTTTAAGCCAGATTTGAATCCTACTGATGAAAATTTCAAGATTTGGAAGAAGAAAGAAGATGACAAGTGTAGACTAGTGTTATCAGCCCAAAGACAAAAGAATCCCTGGTATATTGACATTGGATGTTCCAAACATATGACTGGAGACGAAAGTAAGTTTCTAACTCTAAGTGAAAGCAAATCAGGGAATGTAACTTTTGGAAATGATGCACCGGGAAAAATAAAAGGTAAAGGAATGGTAAGTTTGAGTAATGGAAAAGGAAAAGCTCAAGATGTGTTGTTTGTAGAAGGTCTGAAACATAATCTGCTTAGTGTCAGTCAAGTCTATGACCGAGGATGTGAAGTCATTTTTACTTCTAAAGATTGTAGAATAAAATCTGTGAATTCAGGACAGCTAGTTGCAAAAGGGATAAGAACAAAAAACAATGTCTATGTGTTAAAAGAAAAAAAAGAAGAATTCCACTTAAGCAAGTATAATGAAAGTTAGTTATGGCATAGGAGACTTGGACACTTAAATTTTGATCATATAATCAAGCTAAAAAATAGTGGGGCAGTAAATGATCTTCCAAAGATATCAAAGACATATGATTATGTTTGTAAACCATGCAAGATAGGAAAGTTTATTCGGACACAGTTCAAATCTAAAAACTTTCCTTCAACATAAAAACCTCTCTAGTTAGTACATATGGATTTATGTGGACCATCAAGAAAATAAGATATAGGAAAAGAAAATTATTTTATGTTGATTATTGATGATTATTCTAGACTAACATGGGTTGCCTTTTTGAAGGAAAAATATGAAGCATTTGAAAAATTCAAAGTGTTTATGGCTTTAACTGAGAATCAAACATGAAAAAGATTGAAAACAGTAAGGTCTGATAGAGGAGGAGAGTTTATCTCATGGAACTTCAAAGAGTTCTGTGATAAACATGGAATCAAAAGAGAGTACACAATTCCAAGGACTCCACAACAAAATAGAGTTGTTGAGAGGCAAAATAGATCAATACAACAAATGGCAAGATCAATGATGAATGAAAGGAACATACCTCAGACATATTGGGTGGAAGAAATTCATACAACTATTCACATTCTTAACAAATCTCATCTCAGACCACACAGTGACAAGACTCCTTATGAACTATGGTTTGGAAGACCTGCCTCAATCAAGCATTTTAAAGACTTTGGGAGTAAATGTTATATTAAGAATAATGATGAAAATATTGGCAAATATGATGACAGGGCTGATGAAGGTATATTCCTAGGTTATGCTACAAACAGTAAAGGTTACAGATGCTACAATAAGAGGCTACATAAATTAGTTGATTGTATTCACATAAAAGTTGATGAATAAATCCCGATAGGAAATGTAAGCAGTGTTGAACCAAGCACATAAGATATAATTGAAAATGAAGATGAACAGGTCCAAGGATCAGAAAGAGAAGAATCTGAATCAGATGAAGATACAAATACTTCAACTGACACAAATCAACAGAAATAAGAAAAATCGCCTCTCAGAATTGTTAGAAAGAATCATCCTGAAAATCAGATAATTGGAGATATAAATAAAGGAGTTCAGACAAGAAGGAAAATGATTAAAGACTTAGAACAATCCCATGTTGTTTTTTTTTATCTATGGATGAACCTAAAATTTTTGATGAAGCTAGCCAACATGATGATTGGATTAGAGCTATGAATGAAGAACTTGATCAGATTGAGAAGAACAATACTTGGGAGCTTGTTCCTAGACCTGAAGACATGAATGTAATAGGTTCCAAATGGGTGTTCAAAAAAAAAATGAATGAAAAAGGACAAGTTGTTAGAAATAAAGCCAGATTGGTTTGTAAAGGGTATGCACAAGTTGAAGGTCAGGATTTTGATGAAACTTTTTCACCAGTGGCAAGATTGGAATCCATCAAAATGTTTCTTGCATATTCATGTCATAAGAACTTTAAAGTTTATCAGATGGATGTTAAGTCAACATTTCTTAATGGAGATCTAGAGGAAGAAGCATATATGGAGCAACCTGAAGGATTCTCATTGACAGATAACCCTGATTAGGTTTGCAAGCTGAAGAAGGCTTTATATGGACTAAAACAAGCACCACGAGCTTGGTATTATAGAATGGACAAATTTTTACAAGACAAAGGATTCAATAAAGGTACTGTTGATAGCAATCTCTACATAAAAAGTGAAAGTGATGATTTACTAGTTGTTTTGATTTATGTAGATGACATTATTTTTGGTTGTAATAATGATTCCTCTGTTCAGTGGTTTTCTAACTCTATGCAAATAGAGTTTGAGATGTCCATTATAGGAGAATTGTCATATTTTCTTGTCTTACAAGTAAAATATAGTTCTGCAGGAATTTTTATCTCTCCAGAAAAATATTTGAAAGAGATATTGAAGAAATTTCAGATGGAGGATTCATCTCTTGTTAGTACACCTATGGTGGTTGGTTGCAAGCTTAGTAAAGATGATATTTCACCAGATGTTGATCAAAGGACATATCTCTCTATGATAGGCAGTCTTTTGTACATCACAACATCCTGTCCTGATATAATGCAAGCTGTTGGAATGGTAGGTCGTTATCAGTTTGCTCCTAAACAAAGTCATTTGGTAGTTGTCACAAGAATATTAAAATACTTGAAGGGAACAATGACTTACGGTCTGTGGTATCCCAGAAATTATAATTTTCAGTTAACTACTTATTCAGATGCAGATTGGGTAAATTGCGTGGATGAGAGAAAGAGCACCAGTGGAGGTGCATTCTTCCTGGGTGACTCGTTGGTAGCATGGATTAGTAAGAAGTAAGGATCTATTTCTTTATCAACTACAAAGGCAAAGTACATTGCTGCTGCTACTTGCTGCACTCAGATTTTATGGATGATTCAAACTCTTGCAAATTTGAAGGTAAATTATACTGATCCACTTACAATTCATTGTGATAATACTAGGGCCATTAGTGTCTCCAAGAATCATGTTTTTTATTCCAAGACTAAGCATATCCCAATAAAATAACATTTTCTCAGAGAACAAGTTACAAACAGATTCGTTCAACTAAATTATATTCCTTCCGCAGAACAGATAGTTGATATCTTTACTAAACCATTAGCAACGACTCCTTTTGGATATCTTCGCCAGAAGTTGGGCATGACCTCACTGTCAAATTAAGAGGGTCCATCCTGCCAGGGGAATTTTGTGTTGGTTGAATCTCTAATACCTCCGAAGAATACTGCAATAACACAGGGGGAGTATATTCTTGTCACATATATGATACCTTCGAGATGTACTGCAACAACTCAGGGGGAGCTTAATTTTTTTTTTTTTTTTGACATTGATGTCAAAGGGGGAGAAAGTGTGGTAATTTCAATACAGTGGTAAAGCTGAATGTTCTTGAAGGGGTTTCCATCAATGCCAAGGGGGATATTGTTGGCATGTTTTCAGATAGAGGTAGAGTATGCATGTTTTGTCATTGATGGAAAAGATCAACAAGTTCAATAGAGCGATGATGACATGGCAATGTCAAGATCAACAATGAGGAGAAATAGTGATTGTTGGATCACCCATCCGGAATTCTTGATGACCGTCAGATCTGAATACAGATGGGAGGAACGTGCAAAAGTGGAGAACAAATCTCAAACATTGGATTTGAGTGTGAGGACTGACCATCGTTGGGTCCAAAAGAAGGAGCACGATCTTTAAGTACAAGATGAAGCATGCTTACAAAGTCCCAAAAGCAGGAGGTCCGTCCATCGTCGAGGAGTACACATGGCGAGGGATTAACAATTTGCGGACTGGAAAGTCAAAGGAAGGAAGTGCTCTAACCTTCCAACTCACGATATGAGAAATGGCGATAAGATCTGGATCGTTGATCCAAGAGGGGCACGTGGTGATAGATCAAAGCACAACAAAGGTTCCATGTCAGAGTTTCAGATACTGGGAGTTTGAGGTGTCAAGGACACTCACAACAAGAATGCTGAAACGTGAAATCGCAAAGCACCTTTTGGTGCAACCTGTGGTCACCATCGGTGGTCACGTAAGGGGAAGGATCTAGCGGAGCTAAGCTCCATTTCGACGATCGCAACATGAAGAGTCGAGACTCTTCACCACAAGATTCCTGAATTTGCGAACTACGAAGTGCTTTGTGGATAAGTGCTAGGTCACCGCCAATGGTCATGTGAGAGGGAGGAGCTAGCAGAGCTAAGCCCCTTTTCGGAGATCACAACATGAAGAGTCAAGAATCTTCACCTCTGGATTGCTGAAATGCGAAATGTGAAAACGCTTTTGTGTGTAGGTTATGGTCACCGTCGGTGATCATCTGAGAAGGTGGAGCTAGCGGAGCTAAGCTCTTTTTCGACGATCACAACTTGGAGTGTCAAGACCCTTTGACACAGGATTTCCGAAATGCGAAATGCGAAAGGCATTCTGATTAGGCTCGTGCTCACAACTAGTGGGCATATGGAGTAGGCGCGAGATCCATCATTGGTAATCCAATGGTGTAGGTTACTCAGGAATATGATCGGAGGGCTATTGTTGCACTTCACAGATTAGTTGATCAGTTACGATTCAGTTAGAAAAATCGAATCATGGTTCTTGATCGGTTGGTGATTCAGTTGCTGAGACGTTTTTGTCTTTGCCCAAGGAGATTCGAGGTGTAACTGATGAGGCTGGTGAGTATAAAAGGAGAGATGCAATGACTGTGTAAGTTTGGATGTTCTAACCAAAACAATGAGATGAACTGTAAGAAGGGTAGAATGAAAGAATGCAGAGCATGAGATAAAACTCAGAGATGAGTAACAGTCGCCGAACAGACAGAAGAAAGAGAAGAATAACATGTAGCAGAGAAGAACTGCAGAACAATTTTTGAACTAGAGAAGAATTGCAGAACAGTGAAGAAGGGGTAAGAATTGAAATACCTGTATTGTTTGTTTGTCAATCAATTATGCATAATCAGGGAGGAAGGGTGGTGCTAGGGAGGACTATGGTCCTATGATATTCAAGTTGGTGCTTGAATATTGGAAGTTGTATCTTCCATCTAGTTGTGCCTAGAAAAATAGGGTGGCAGGGTGGTGCTTGGGAAAACACAGAGTTTTTTGTATACAAGTTGGTGCTTGTATAAATCCAGTTGGTGGTGGAATATTTAGGGAATTGGTGCTTCCTTCTAGTGGGTGATAGAGAAACCAAAAAGTTGGTGCTGTCAACAAGTTAGAGCTTGTAAAACAGAGGTAGTAGCCTCACTTTGAGTTGGTGCTCAAACATAGATGATGTACAAAACTTAAAAGACTTCCTATCATTTCGAAGAAGAAGAGGTTTTCTCCCTTTATGGGTTTCCTCGTGAAATTATGTCTCTTTGTATATATTATGTGTGATTGATGCTCATTATTTATGTTGTTCATATGATGCATAATATTTATGGTCACTTGATGAAAGATTAAAAAAGGTTTAATAGACTTAAAATTGTTTAAGCATAGTAACAACTGATTCACCCCCCCTCTCAGTTGTTTTAGTAATATCAATAGTCGACCCAACCCACTGCTCTGGGGAGAAGACCTGAACAATGTATCACGATGCTGCAATCATCAACACTCCCTCTCAGCAAGAGGGGCATTCTTTGTCATGCCAAGTTTATCACGAAAGCACACGAACTTCGACTTGGAAAGGGGCTTGGTGAGAACATCTATGATTTGCTCATCGGTAGGAAGGTATTCCACTCGAACTTCCTTCCACTGCACAATATCACGAATATAGTGATACTTGATCTCCACATGTTTGGGACTATCATGAGATACTAGATTCTCTGAGAGCTTCACATAGCTATGGTTGTCACAATGTATTGTTAAGTTTTGATCTATTATAAGGTTTATTTTTAATTTACTAGATAACAATAGCATAGGTAGGATCACTGAGAGAAACAAAAACACAAGATACACAACATTTATCCTGGGAAACCCTCATGGGGGAGAAAAACCAACAAAAACTTCCTTAATATAGATAGCCAATACAATGACAAGACAATAAATCAAAACACTAGAGAATATCCAACACTGAGCAATGCGCCTCTCTCTTCCTTTTTCTCCCAACTGCAGCTACCAAACATGTGCACTTGATGAGCGAAATGAGTGAGTGATATAATGAGGCACTGGCTTCCTTTATTTATACAAGCTGAAAGGTGTTGGAAATGTGTCTCTTCATTGGGCAGGGCTGACTTGTCTTCTTAGTGGTTAAAACCACTTTAACTAGGCCTAGGGAACAAATTCTTAATTTGCATAATACAATTAGGGTTTGACTTGTCCACAAAAGGGGATTTGGTCAATTACAATGCCTGACATGATCAATCCACAAAAGTGGATTGATCAGATGAATAACAACTCAATAATAAATAGAATACTCTTTGCAGTTACAATATTTTAACACTACCCCTTAACAATAAGAGTATTCTACACCATCATCAAGAGAGAGAGAGGGCAACAACATCAACAACATCAACAACATCTGGAACAATTACTGGCATATCTATAAATCATCAGAAGTTTTTCTCATCATCAATATCATCATCCACAACAAGGAGATGGAATGACATCATCATCATCTACATCAACATGGATTAGTATAATATTAATACATCATCATCATCAATAAAAACACAAGGCTGATACAACTTCAACAAAAACAACATCACAACACGAAGGATGGAGCATCATCAACATCAACACTAGGCTGGAAATATTTAACATGAAGCTGGAATTTCAACAACATCAGCACGAAGCTGGAAATATTTAGCAAGAAGTTGGCATCTCAACAACATCAACATGAAGCTGGAAATCTTCAGCACGAAGATGGAAATATTCAACACGAGGCTGACATCTCAACAACATCAACACAAATCTGGAAATCTTCAGCACTAGGATGGCATCACAACAACATTAGCATGAAGCTGGAAATCTTCAACACTAGGCTGGCATCATAACAACATCAACATGAAGCTGGAAATCATCAGCACTAGGTTGGAATCACAACAACATCAACACGAAGCTAGAAATATTCAGCACTAGGATGCCATCAACACTACTCCCCCTTTCGAGGGAGGTCCTTTCAAACTACACCAAACTTGTCTCGAAATTGATTAAACTTTACACGAGACAAAGTCTTGGCAAACACATCAACAACCTGTTCATCTGTGCCAACATAATGGAGCTTTATGGCTCCTCTCTGCACCATATCAATATCACGAATGAAGTGATACCAGATCTCTATGTGCTTTGAATCATCATGGAACACATCATCTTTATACAACTATGGTTATCACATAGGATCACATTGGCTTCCATCTCCGGATCAAATAGATTTGTCAACAACATCCAAAACCATATGGCTTCACCACTAGCGGAACATGCTGCAATATATTCTGCTTATGCCATGCTAAGAGAAATACTTGATTTCTTCCTACTCTTCCATTAGATCATGGATGATCCCAATCTGAAACAACATCATGAGGTTCACTTTCTGTCAGAGACACTTCCATCCCAATTTGAATCGGTATAACCACTCAGTCTGAAGTCATGATCTTTAGTATAACAAAGACCAAAACCCAACGTACCCTTAAGGCATCTCATAACATTTTTTGCATCATCAAGGTGAACACATCTGGGTTCTACCAGATACTAACACAAGGAAAAACATATATCTAGCCTGGTGATCGTCAGATACATCAATGATTCAATGATCTATCTGTACAATGTAGCATCAACGAATTCTACCGAAGTATCGACCAAGAGCTTCAACTTACTGTCCATGGGTGTGTTTATGGATTTACACTCCAAAATATCAAATCTCTTCAGTATTTCAACTGCATACTTCCCTTGGTTAAGGAATATATTCTCTCCGCTCCTCCAAACTTCAAGACCTAAGAAATAATGCATTAGGTCTTTCATCTCAAACTCTGTAGCGAGCTTCTTCTTGCAATCTGTGATGAGATTTTCTTCATCTGTCAATAATACATCATCTACATATAGTAGCAACATTACATCATTCATAACATTGAAGTAAAGGTTAGAGTCATCTTTACTCTTGGTAAAGCCTAAGCTCGTTAGGAAACTGTCAATTCTTCCATACCAAGATCTAGGAGCTTGTTTCAATCCGTACAACGCCTTCTTCAATCTACAAACATGTTTTTTTCTATATTCAACCTCAAACCCTTGATGTTTTTCTATATACACTTCCTATTCAATGACACCATTTAAGGAAGTTACTTTCCTGTACATTTGGAGTAACTTCCATTTCATCTTAGATGCAAGGGCTATGATGGTTCTGATTGAAGTGTATCTAGCTATAAGATAAAACATCTCTTCATAATCATTTTTTCACATCACCGTGTACCAATCTGGTGCATTTGCTCAGCTGCAACTCAATCTGCACAGTCATGTGCTAGATCTATGTGATTTCTGCAAAACACTATCTGTCTCACTGCCTGGGAGTATGTCCTCTCCTATTTCTGCAACTGTTCCTTCTGGAACTGGGACTATGCACCTGCAACTACTCTGAAGCTGAGAATTTTTTCTCCAACCTCACTGTGACTGTTGAAATCCGAGAGTAACTCCTCTACTCCATCATGGCAACAACTTCATTTGAAACTGAGAGTAGCTCAATAACTGATACTGAAGGTATCTCTTCTTATTTCATGGAGGTAACTCTATCTTTTATTGTAGTCATGTCTCCATGACCCATCTAATGTACTACACTAACTGTCACTCAATTTTAAATATGGGGATTGCACCCCCTGCATCTCATATTATATATGAATCATGATTGTTTTGGTTGTCTTCATGAATAATGGAACTATTTCTTCAATTACTGGAGTAAGTGTCTTGTCATAGTCTTCCCCCTCTTGCTGGGAGAATCTCTTGGACACACATCAGGATTTGTACATCTGCAACATGCTTGATATGTTAGATCAAGCTTGAAATTCAATACTGACTTCTCTTATAGTCTCACGGAAAAATCCATATCCTAGTCTTTCTGACTGGCTTTCTTCTCTGTCACTGAAACAAGGGAATCTTCCCAGGAGATTTCATATCTCCTACAAGTTTATGAAGCTACGATCTAGTATTCTCATGGCATCTGTCTCCCAGTCCTAGAAGTTGTCTCTTCATATTCTCCTTTTTGAGATCAGGCTTAGTCTTGATTTCTTCTGAGTCTACAAGGACTTCATCATCTCTTATGGGATATACTTGGTGTTGAATACCAAGTCTAAATATGAAAATTTGAGTCAGACTTCAAATGAGTTCTTCTTTCCATCAAGGTGGATTCATTATCCTTTGACCAAGTCTTTTGCGAGTTCTTGTTCTAATGTTTGGTCATCATTGGAGCCTTCTGCTCCTTATAATCAATATCCATATGAGATACTCTGGATCTCAAAAATAACTTCTTCTTCATCTTCTTTGGTTCATGGATGTATACCTTCATGTACACGACTTGGGTAGTCTACTTCATGTCTCATATAATATTTTGCCTTTTGTAACCTGTTGACCGCCTGTTTAGCACAGAGGTCAACTCATTATCATGAAGATTATTCTATGTCAGAGACAAAGATGGTTCTACTGGGTGTTTTATACACCAGCACTTAAATTTTTGTAAACGGGATTTCCGCACCCCTGCGAGGG
>ML792908.1:337815-376254 GCA_009831015.1 Picea engelmannii | reverse complement strand
TAAAGTATATTGTAACGAACCACCCTTGCACATAGTTGACCCCATTGCCCAACCTTAGGCACTAGTCCTTAGTTGACTTAGGGAAAGGGCTGCCTAACATTTAGAAATAGGTTTGCACTTGCATTGCTGCTTATCATTCTAGGATAGTTTTCCCCTTAGCCTATAATCAATTGAAACTAACTCCTAGAACTGTAATTAAAATTAACTTAGTAACTTAGGGACAACCCCCCTTGGCTTCCCTAGGAGTAAGCCTAGACGGAAGAAGTTCTTGTCAAGGTGACAGTGTGGGCAGGAACTTAGACATTGTGTCTCCGAGGGCACACTAAGTGAGCGGGACTTAGCTCACGTCTGCAAGTGTGCATTAGGGCGACAACATAACCTTCACTATAGCTTCCTCAGGGTTATCACATGTGACTTGAACTAATGTCAACAAAACAACATGCAATAATAATACTCTTTTGATAATAGTAATAAAACAATAGCACGAATAATCATCACAGTAGCTCCTTTAGAGCTATAACTTGTGATCTGTCTTAAGCAAATATCAAAAGTAATAAATACAATATGAAATGAGATCAACACTCTTCTAGTGTTGTGATCAAACATTCCTCCATGGTAACCTGGAACCAACACAAGAAGTTTCTCCTAGTGGAGATGTTAGTTGTATCTTCGTAAATGATTACATTAATATTTTATCTCAATATGCTCACATGCTACCAAGTATAATACTTTTCAAAGACTGCTTCCTCAACTATAGTGTTTACTTGTAATGGGGTAGTTATCAACTTGTCATGTGCAACCTGAATCTTATCAACTTAATTAATGAAACCTGGAACTTGGAGTCTTGTCCTCAAGAATGAGTGTGTTGCTTTTCTTCCAAGTCTCCTTCACTCAAGATGACAAGTGATTTCTTCAATCTTTCTTCAATACTAAGACAATATGCTATCTTGACAGAAGGTTGGGTTAGATAATAAACTCTACGATCTCAACTTCAATCAATCTAATACCTTGACTTTAATTTTGACCAAAGTTTAGTATGATGGTCATAGCTTCAACATGCAACCTAGATCAAAATAATGTCATAATAAATAGATGCATATCAAAATAATCAAACTTGGGTTGCATTATTCCTCTGAATGTGTCAAATATGAGATCCTTCTGGATCTATGGCAAGATATACCTTCTCCTGCAAATACCCTTTAGAGATTAATAGTTTAAACATATGTGAGTACATACCTCTGATAGTATTTGTGGGTAATGAAACCATCTAGTAGCAACAATAATAATTACCAACTCTTTTAAAAAATTCAAGGGTGACTACAACTGGTACTGCAACTAATACTTCAACTGATACTGCAACTGATTCTGAAACTGCAACTGCAACGACAACTTAGGGTTTTATGTGAAAACCCTAATTTTTCAAACTTCAAATTATGAAATTCTGATCTAGGGACTAGATGCGTTGGGCTAAGGCGAGTTTGTTGGAGTTGTTAGATTTCAAAAAATTAATTTTTTCCCCTTGAAACTTGACCTGCAGAAATCTGGACTGGTATTTCTGGTACTGGTTCTGGTTTCCTGGTTTTCTGGTACTTCTAGTTTTCTGGTTTTATGGTACCAGTCAAAACTAGGGTTTGTCTTTCTGGAGGCGTTGTCCACTGAAAAGCTGTGCTCAAGTTGCCAAAAGATTCACTAGGGTAGGGCACACTTTTCTTGTATGACAACAATGACGTTTTTTTCTTATCCAGTGAAAGGTGCTCTCTTCAGCTCAACTCTGATTCCATGTTATGTTTTGAGCTATTATTAGGTTTATTTTCGATTTACTCGATAACAATAACATAGGTAAGATCATTGAGAGAAACACAATCACAAGATACACAACATTTATCCTGGAAAACCCTCATGGGGGAGAAAACCCAACAAAAAATTCCTTAATATAGATAGCCAATACAATGCCAAGACAATAAACCAAAACACTAGAGAATATCCAACACTGAGCAATGCGCCTCTCTCTTCCTTCTTCTCCCAACTGCAGATACCAAACTTGTGTACTTGATGAGCGAAATGAGTGAGTGAGATAATGAGGCGTTGGATTCCTTTATTTATACAAGCTTCCAGGTGCTGGAAATGTGTCTCTTCAATGGGCAGGGCCGACTTGTATTATTAGTGTTTAAACCACTTTAATCAGGCCTAGGGGCCGACTTCTTGATTTTCATAATACAATTAGGGTTTTACCAATCCGCAAAAGAGGATTTGGTCAATTACAATGCCCAACATGATCAATCCACAAAAGGGGATTATTCAAATGAATAATAACTCAACATTAAATAGAATACTCTTTGTAGTTACAATATTTCAACATGTATCACGGTGGGATATAACATCTGTTAATGAATGTAGCTATGTGAGACATTCTCCAACTTACAAACCTGTGAGGTGTGGATCATTGCAGTTATATGAAGCCTTTCTATTAGCTTACAAACATGAGAGAAATCCCCTAAGAAGGGTTTGTGGTTCCTACCTGAGATAGAGCTAGGAATGTAGAGATGAACTCCTCCATGAAGAGGGTGAGAAGAACTCCAGATGATTATCCAGTAGGAAAATCGATCCGATGAGTTGGACGTGCCTGTGGCTGAGCACAAGGTGAACGTGTGAAATCCCAAAAGTGCTAGGCGCATTGTCATGTGAACATAAATGAATATGATGTGTTAGCCTCCTCTAAGCAACATAGTTGATGAGAAAACTCCAGATGATTCTACTGTGTGAGGTAGTGGGAATGGAGATTTGTAGAGTGGATGTGCCTATGGATGAGCACATGTGAACGTGTGTAGATCTGGTTCTTCTATGTAATGTAGTGAGCCAGAGCTATGACATCCCTATGGATGTGCCCCTAGTGGGTGTATCAGATCCTTTGTTATATACTGTTCAAGAGTCAGACCTACCTATAACCCTAATTGTTATGTAAAGGGTACAGGTCGACCCCACCTTAATATGCTTAATAATAAATGTAAAAGATAATTAATAATAATAATAATAATAATAATAAATTATATAGTGACTTAGAGAGGTCGACCTTATTGATCCAATATATGCCTTTGTTGACTGGACAAGTCTAATATATGTAATGGATGATTCCCCATTGTGGAATCATATCTTCCTTGTGAGTTTGGAAATTTCAGAAAACACATCTACTTGGGAAAAGGTGTGCACCTCTCTTGGGCACTAGTCTTCTACGGTTTGAAGCACCCTCTTGTATGTTAAGGTTTATCTTGGTGGAGGTATTTCTCTTGAAGAATATAGCAAAGGATTTGGCTGAGTTTTATTCCCTTGTTTAGAAGGGTTTCCCATGATACTTCTTATGTTCTTGTGCATTGTGTTTCTTCTTGTGATCTTGGTTTCTGCAACATTATCATTTATGGTTAAGTGAAATTCTAAAATGAAATGAACTTCATGCTTAACCTAGCTATTGAAAAATCAACATGGTATCAGAGCTTAGGTCTTGAAGAACCCATTTCACAAGATACAAACTTTTATCAACCATCTCTCCTCTTATGCAGAACTGTACGACCCTCTTAGGGTTTCCAGAAAATTTGTATGACCTCCTTCTCAGTGGTAATTCAACCCTTAATACTTGGACGCTGGGGTTACTTTTGGCACAGAAGAGTACGACCTCTTCCAACACATCTCCAGAGACTCTCAGAGTGACATTCCTAACATTTTGAATTTTTGGCCCTAGGGTTTCCCTAATTTCTGCAGAAATTTCAGAATTAGGGTTCCTGCAAACTCATTGAAGGAGCTCTTCAACTCACCAATGTTCTCCTATCTTTCAAAGGATTATTGTTGGAAGTCATAAGTCCAATAAAACCTAAAAGTGCTAGCCTAGCCTAGCCGTTAGGTTTTCTAGGCTAGTTGACAAAGGGTTGTGAAGAATCTAAAATTATGTTGAACAAAAACTATGATGGAAGACAAGCTTGATGAATAAAGAAAACTTCAAAGTTCTTGAAAGACAAGAAGACTTATTGTGGGTAAAGGGTTTACAAAAGACAACTATCAATGAATGGAAGGAAGTTGACGCCAGGACAAGGGATTCAATCAACTACTCAAGCCCTTACATTGAAGGGCCAACTTCAAAATAACAAAGATGACAAAAGGTGACACCGTGACTATCTTCTTCATAAATATCTCAGAGGATAAAGATCAACCAAGAACCATTGGAGAAATCATATCATCATCCTCATGTATGCACTTGTATATATTATTTGTATCATTGTCATGAGTGAAATTGCAGGAGGAAGGAACCTTTGCTGAAGTCATGGATCCAGAGGGATCTTAGTGCATTAAGAAAAAAAACACACTCAAAATAAAGACTCCAGGTTTGTTGTAATTGTCATTCCTCTAACCTATATTTCTAAAAGTTTGCGACATTAAAAATAGGTATTGTAGCTGTGACAATTTTCCTTACATGGTTTTGATTCTAGATATGTACTCATTATTATCCTTTAGGAGATATTCATGTGTTGGTTCTGTTTTTTTGCTTGTTCCAGATAAGTTAAACAAGAAAAGAAGATGATTATCTTTCAGAGGGAGTCACTTGAATCAGAAGGAGGCAAAACCATTTGAGAAAGAAGAAAAAATAGAACTATCATTGAGACAACCAATGCTACAAAGCATGATCAGAATCCTTCTAAGATTCCATGGGAAGAAGCATGCATGACACAGTATATGAGAAAAACAAGAGTCTTCACCAGACTTTGAAAAACATAACTCCCAAAGAAGTCTTCACCGGAACAAAGCCTGAGATTGAATACTTTAGTTTATTTGGGTTCCCAATGTATTTTCATGTACCCAAAGATAAGAAGTCCAAGCTAGATCCTTTAGGAAGAAAGGATATAGTGAATCTTCAAAGACATCCCTAGTCAGAGATAGATTGAGACAAGTAGAGACATTGTCCTTGAAGAAGAGATAGTTTTTCAAAGACCCAGAGAATCTCAGATGGAGATTGACATTGAGACAATACCTTCAGAAATTCAAAGGGAGACATACATTACTCCAGGTTATCCGGTTTCTACAGTTGATATGTTCAAAGATATTGTAGTAGGGCATAAAATGCCTACATAGATTCACTTTGCAAGAGCTAGAGAAGCATACAATCCTCTCAAGGCACATTCTGAGAAAGCAAAAGAGATTTTCGAGCTATCCTTCAGTCATGAGCCACTTCATTGATTCCGAGACTCCTTGTCTTAGAGAAGCAACAAGAAAACCAGTATGGAAAAATTCCATAACAGAAGAATACCGGTATATCTTAAAAGTATGATGCATAAGATATTATTCAGGGACCGGAAAGGGAAGTCTGTGGTAAAGCATGCAGCTGATGAAAGTTTCAAGAAATACAAAATGAGATCTATAGCCAGAGGTTTCTCACAAATAGAGGGAGTTGTCTATGATGAGACACTTGATCCAATGAACCATATACACTTCCATCCATGATTTGGAAACTATATCAGCTAGATAGATTCTTGATAAGTTTGGATTTCAACAAGAGAGTTGCTGATCCAAACCTATATCATTACAATGCTGGTGATGAGAGTCTGATCCTGATGACTTATTTAGAAAGCATTGTTGTTACAAGTAATCCTTGATTTCTGAATTCGAGATGAAGAGTCTGAGTATGATGCACTACTTCTTGGGAGAAATAGTATGACAAATGATTGATAAGATTTTCCTGAGTCAAGGAAAAATATACAGTGAAAATATTAAAGAAGTTCAATATGAAAGAATGAAAAATCCACCGTGATGGATTTAAAGAAGAAGATTGATGATGATTTAGACGAGACCGATCCACAGCTGATTGGATCACTAATGTATCTGGTCAACACCAAAATTGATTCATGCCATGTAGTGAATGTGCCTAGTCATTTCATGAGTCAACTGAGACAGTCTCACTAGACAAAAATCAAAACATGTATTGATATATATACGAGGCACAATTGGATATGTACTAGGTTATTCCCCCAGTATAAAATCGAGTTTGTAGGATATGACGATTCAGATTGAGAAGAAATTACAGTGAACCGGAAAAGCACATTCGACTGATGTTCTATCGTGAATTTTTCCATGGTTTCCTAATACAGTAGGAAACAAAACTCTGTAGCCTTGAGTACCACAAAGGCAGATTATATAAGCATCAAGTGTGCGAATAAATGTGGGTTCACAAGCCTCTGGCAGATATACTTGACCATGATATGGATCCTATGCTGATAACCAAGAGTCACGAGTAAAGCTCCTTAAGAACCCAGTGTTTCCTGATGGATCAAAATACAATGAGATGCAATATCCTTATTCCAGAGATATGATGCAGAGGAAAATCGTACACATGCAGTACCTCCCTACACATGAACAAATTGCATATATCTTCACCAACTTAAATTTGTGAAGAATGGCTCCCTAGTTGAGAGGGAGTGTTATAACTCCAACCAAGACAAAATTCAAAATACATTCATGTGAGACTTGGCATGATAAAGAATGCCTCACTAGATGAGAGGGAGTGTCAATGAATGCATCTATGTGAGACATTCTCCAACTTACAAACTTGTGAGGTGTGGATCATTGAAGCTATGTGAAGTATTTCTCTTAGCTTACAAACCTGAGGGAAAGACCCTAAGAAGGGTTCGTGGTTGCCGCATGAGACAGAGCTAGGAATGTAGAGATGACCTTCTCCATGAAGAGAGTGAGAAGAACTCCAGATGATTATCCAGTAGGAACAACGATTTGATGAGTTGGACATGCCTGTGGCTGAGCACAAGGTGAACGTGTGAAATCCCAAAAGTGATAGGTGCATCGTCATGTGAACATAAATGAAGATGATGTGTTAGCCTCCTCTGAGCAACAGAGTTGATGAGAAAACTCCAAATGATTCTCCTGTGTGAGGCAATGGGAATGGATATCTGTAGAGTGGAGGTGCCTGTGGATGACCACATGTGAACATGTGTAGATCTAGTTCTTCTATGTAATGTAGTGAGCCAGAGCCATGACATCCCTATGGATGTGCCCCTAATGGGTGTATCAGATCCTTTGCTATATACTATTCAAGAGTCAGACCTACTTGTAACCCTAATTGTTATGTAAAGGGTACATGTCGGCCCCACCTTAATATGATTAATAACTCAATAATAATAATAATAATAATAATAATAATAATAAATTATATAGTGACTTAGAGAGGTCGGCCTTGACGCTTTTGTTGACTGGAAAAGTCTAATATAAGTAAGGGATGATTCCCCATTGTGGAATCATATCTTCCTTGTGAGTTTGGAAATTTCAGCAAACACATCTACTTGGGAAAAGGTGCGCACCTCTCTTGGGAGCTAGTCTTCTAGGGTTTTGAAGCACCCTCTTGTGTGCTAAGGTTTATCTTGGTAGAGGTCTTTCTCTTGAAGAATATAGCAAAGGATTTGGCTGGGTTTTCTTCCCTTGTTGAGAAGGGTTTCCCAGGATACTTCTTGTGTTCTTGTGCATGGTGTTTCTTCTTGTGATATTGGTTGCTGCAACATTATCATTTATGGTTAAGTGAAATTCTAAAATTAAATGAACTTCATGCTTAACTTAGCTATTGAAAAATCAACAACATCTCGCCAAACAATCCTGCAAGGAGTTTGCGAAGCCACACTGCTTCACGTATTGCGATACATACTGCAATGTATTCTGTTTCTGCGGTACTCAGGGCCATACATTTTTTTTTCCTGTTGCACCAGGAAACCATGGAATATCGTAGGCCGAAGCAACATCTGGAGGTGCTCTTTCTATCAACTGTTCTTCCTTCCCAATCTAAATTGGTATATCCCTACAATATCTTGTCAATACTAGAAGCATATCTGAGGCCATGTCCAATTGTGCCTCGTAAGTATCTCAACACATGCTTCACAGTCACCCAATGTATCTGTCTCAGCTGACTCATGAACTGGATAAGTGCATTCACTACATAGCAAATATCAGGTCTAGTATTAACTAGATACATCAATGATCCAATTAGCTATCGATACATAGTTAGATCAATCAATTCTGAATCGAAAGAAGAATCACTCAACTTCTTCAGATTCGCCACCATCAATGTGGTCATGGACTTATAGTCTGTCATGGAAAATATCCTCAAGATCTCAACTATGTACTTCCCTTGAATCAAGAAGATCTAATCAGTTCTCTTCCATACTTCAAGTCCCAAGAACTAATGCATCAATCTAAGATCCTTCATCTCAAATTCAGAAGCCAACTCATGCTTGCACCAAGTAATGAAATGATTTGCTCCGGTAAGGAATAAGTCGTCAACGTACGGGATCAAAGTCATGGATTCACCATTGCCAACGTTTTAGTATAGGTTGGGATCAACAACAATCTTGCTGAAACCAAAACTCATCAGATATCCATCAATCCTTGTATACCAAGCATGAGGGGCATATGTGAATCCATATAGAGATTTCTTCAACTTGCACACATGGGAATCCTTCCCATGAATCACACAACCATCTAGCTTATCGATATACACCTCTTCCTCAATCTCACCATTGCAAAAGGTTGTCTTCACTCCCATTTGATGTAGTCTCCAACACAAGGCTAAAGAAAGTGAAATAATCATCCGAATGGAGGTATATCGAGCAACAGGAACAAAAATATCCTCATAATATATTCCCTCCACCTGAGAGAATCCTCTGGCCACAAATCTTGCTTTGTGTTTCTCAATGCTCCTGCTAGTTGCATGTTTTATCTTGTAAATCCGATTGGAAGTCACCAGAGACTTCCCTTTGGGCATTGGAACAATATCCCACACATCATTCTTCATGATGGAATGATACTCCTCCATAATGGCATCCTTCCATATTGGTTGACTAGATGCCTCCTCATAAATGGAAGGCTCAGAATTAATGATGTGGCTCATGTCTGCTATATAACTCGAGAATCTCTAGGGTCTCTTACTTTCTTTGAAAGTACCACGAGGAGTTGCATGTCCCTCTTCCTCCTGCAAATATTGATGAGCCCATGCAAGTCTTTTTCGACCCACTCAATCTCTCTAGGAAAATCAATAGGATGTATAGGATCAATAGGATCAACAAGCTCAATAGTCTCTACTGGATCGTCTAGTTCTCTCTGTACTGTTGGGGTGTGAGGTGGGAAAGACACCATCTCTTCCTCTCTCTCACTGTCAGTCTCTATGTGATACCTTCTCGATTTTCTAAAGGAAACTTCCTCATCAAAGGAAACATATCAACTCACTTCGATCTGTCTTTGACATGAGATGTAGATCTGATATGCCTTCGATGATTCACTATACCCTACAAATGTGCCCTTCCTTCCAGAGGGTTCTACTTTTGATCTTTTCTCCTTGGGTACGTGAATGTAGACTTGATACCCAAATATCCCGAAGTGTCTTACTTCAGGATTAACTTCGGTGAAGGCCTCTTCGAGATTCATGTTCTTCAAAATCTTGTGAGGATTTATGTTCTTCACATATACTGCAGTCATGTATGCTTTTGCCTAAAGAAACATCGGTAAACTCTAATCATGGATCATTTCCTTGGTTTCTTCCATAATATAATTTTTCTTCCTTTCTGCAACTCCATTCTGTTGAGGGTTGTGAGGAACAATGTATTCCCTCTTGATCCCTGCCTCAATGCAGAAATCAATAAAAAAATTGGAGGTATACTCTCCTCCATTATCTGATCTCAAGGTCTTAATATTCCTTCCGGTCAGGTTCTCAATTTGAGCTTTAAATTCTTGGAATCTGACAAGGACTTCTTACGACTCCTTGGATTTAAAGAATTAAATCCATGTCTTCCTTGAGTAATCATCAATGAATATCACATAGTATAGGTATCCACTCAAGGAAGCAATCGTCATAGGTCCACACAAATCTGAATGTATTATATCCAAGACTCCTTTGGATCTTCTATCACTACTGGAAAATGTCCCCTTGGAATTCTTTCCAAGAGCACAACCTCTGTAAACACCATCATGATCAACACGAAGTGGTGGAAGTCCAGACACCATATTCCCCAGAGCGGGAAGATCTCTGTAATGTAAGTGAGCAAGTCTTCTGTGCCAAATCTCACTCACACTGATATAATCATGTACACGTGCCTAGACTGGATGAACTGCCAATTTGTACGAGATTTGTTCTCAAACACCAATTACACTGGCTGAATCCATACTAGATTTTTTGTGCCATGCAAGAAATTTTCCATCGGAGAAGCCAATCTTGTAGCCTTTGTCCTCTAAGGCTAAAATAGAGACAAAGTTCCTTCTCATTCTTGGTACAAACAATACATCACTCAACTGAAGTGGAATATCTAAGTCTTGTTGAAGGGAGGTGTTTCCAGTTCCCTTCACAACATATCTAACATTGTCACCAAGTACAAAATGTAACCGAGAATCCTTCTCCACTAGTTCATTGAGATGTTCTTTATATCTAGTCATATGTCTGGAAGCACCACTGTCAATTAACCATACATTATTGCTAGTAGGAACCGTACCTAAGAGGGCTGATATGAAGAAGAATTCTTCAGCAAGATCAGATCTGGTGTGAGGTGGATCTTCATTAGCGTTGGCAGTGGTTGCATGCCTCCTTCCTTTCCTTCGTATAGGAAAATCTCTGGCATAGTGTCCATATTTATCACATCTGTAACACTGAACTTTTGACATGTATTTCTCCTTGTGTTCATGAGCCTAATGTGGCTTTCGTTTCCTCTCAAATCTTTGCGTACCTTTTCCTCTTCCTCTTCCTTTCCTTGCATGAGAGGCAAGTGCATGAATTTCATCATGATGGGAACTATGTGCACCTCTCACTGCAAGTATTGTCTCCTCCTGAGTGCAGTCATCCCATAATCGATCAAACTTAGGAAATTTTGATCATCCACTGATACTCTGGATGAATGGCTGCCAATGAATTGGAATACCATTGAGGGTTATCATTACCAGATCCCTATCTAAGATGATTTCTCCAATGGTGCCTAACTGATCTCTGATCTCAACAATTTTCATGAAGAAGGTGGCAATAGTATTTTCTTTGGTCATTTTAATATTCTGAAGATGGTGCTTCAAGGCAATGGTTCTGTTGGTGTTCTTATTTTCAAACAACTTCTTCAAATCATCAAACATCTCTTTGTCCATATTCATTGGGGATATGTGTGGAGTAAGATGATCTTTCACAGAGTAAATGATTATCTTTCTAGCCTTGGCATCATTCTTCTTCCACCGAGTTTATCTGACACATTTGCTGGTTATGGTACAAATTCCTCCACAAATTTTATTAGGTCACTCTCTTCTAGAGTGATGAGTAGTCTTGATTTCTAGGAGTTGAAGTTAGAGGCTCCATCAAGCCTATATTCCACAAGAATGTTTCCCACTATGATTGCAAAAACCCTGGAAACCCTAGGGTAAAAAATACAAACTTCTTCAATTTTCAATCTGAAGGTTACAGGTGATGCATTGGACTAGTCCGTACCTTCTTGTGAAGATATTAGGCCTAACACTCAAGGGAAAGTGCTAAAACTAGCTTGAAAAGGGAAAAGGGTAAGGGTCATTTTTGCAGTTGCAACAAGAAGGTGACGAATAGCTTGGAAAGGTGCTGGCGAAGCTTGTGCAATGGCTCTTTTAGGAACAATTCTCTAATACCATGTTGAATTTTTATGCTTGATAAACTTGTTAAAATTCTATTCAATTTTTCATAGCATAAACATCATGAATCATAAACCCTAAGCATTAATTGCATCATACAATTATCCAAGATCACAAGAAGATAACCATGCAAAAAATACACAAGAGATATCTTGGGAAACCCTTCTTCACAAGGGAGAAAAACCCAACAACAACCTTTCACTAGATAATAGATAGTCCAAGAGAAAATCCAATCACCAAAAAGAAGTGCGCTAAAATCCCAAGAATATAACGCTACATAAGAGAGAGAAAGTGATCCAAGTGTGTTATGAAAAAATGAGAGATAGTTCTCTCTATTTATACAAGTCCAATGATACATTTTTTCTTTCCAAAAGGTGTCTCTTCATCCAAGCCAACTTCAGTAGATTAGGTATTCTACACAAGAAGTTGGGATTCTGATTTGTCTTCTACATAAGATGTTGGGTTTCTTCTTGTCTCTAGTCATCGTAGTGAAAGGCTGCATCAATATGTCACACATCGATGCACCCAGTGTGAACACCCTCATATCTTTTAGGGGCTACGACCCACTAGAGCAAGTCATCATCATCGTCAAGGGTTGCTCCCTCATGATGTGTCCACTTGGTCAACTCCCAAGAGACATTTCCACATGGTCTTCTCCCACAGAATGTTGAGTGCCCTCCCAGGACAACTTTTCACTCCTTTGACAAGTGGCATGCTCAAGTCAGTCTCAGAGGAGCATTCAACCTAGCCTGATATGGGGAGAATATTAGGGGCATCCCCATAGATGAACCCAATCCATCCACCTGGGGAGAAGACCTGTCTTAGGTCAACCCAACCCAACACAATTGAGGAGAATACTAATCTCATGTCAACCCAACTCAGTCCATTGGGGAGAAGATAGGGAGAAGGCACAGGTTGACCCAACCCACTGCTCTCGGGAGAAGACCTGAAGAATGTCTCACGAAGCTGCAATCATCAGCAAAAACAATGATAGGCATATACAATGCCAGTGATTTGAACAAATATCCTTGTTTCAAATTCTATATAAATAGATTTGTAAAGGGAGAGGTGGTGCAACCTTGTGAGGTGAACAATTATACCATGATGGCACTTTATGTTGGGCCTTTTCTCTTAGACTTAGAGAATTTCCATCACCAACATTTTATAGTGCACCCGCTATCTTTATTATTTATTAGTGTTGGGATTGAGATCTAGTTTGTTAGTGGTGTGCACTTTGGTCCATTTCCTACCACGTCTAATTCTTTAGAAGCTCTTTTATCCCTTCTGAATAAACAACAAAAACATGATCTAAAAACCATATCGATCTACCCTTTCTGAATTCAGTTCCTCCTATGTAGCCATCGATATACATATAACCTAAAATTTCTAGTAGAAGGCCATATCAGAGAATCCCAACATTAATAAATAAATAAATATCTTTATTATTTATTAGTGTTGGGATTGAGATCTAGTTTGTTGGTGGTGTGCGCTTTGGTTCCATTTCCTACCACGTCTAATTCTTTGGAATCTCTTTTCTCCCTTTTGAATAAACAACAAAAACATGATCTAAAAACCATATCGATCTTCCCTTTCTGAATTTAGTTACTCCTATGTAGCCATCAATATACATATAAACTAAAATTTCTAGTAGAAGCCCATATCAGGGAATCAATAAGTTTGAAGCCATGGAGACTCTTAGTCATAGTCAAGAGATTGGAATGTTTGTTACCTTTATAAGTTTCAAACTACCCTAAATGGGAAATCTCATTGTGGGACTGTAAAACCTTAAAACTGCCACTTCTACCACAAACACACAATCTTTTTGCAAGGATCAAGTCCTATTTTAATTAAATAGAAAGACATAAATCTATCAGATTTTTTCAATTCATCTTCACTCATTTCACACATCCATTTTCATTTTTTTATTTGATGTCATTTATTACTTTTCATGTTATAATGTACTTGTTTTAACTCTTGGCTTGTAATGTTATTGAGATTCTCTCTATTGCGCTTTTCTCTACAGTTGTTTTCAATATTTGGATTTTTTCATTATAATTACCAAAGGTCCACATATCAAATATTTCCAATTTGTCTTCACTCATTTCTCACATCAATTTTTTCATTTTGTTATTTGATATCATTTATGAATTTTCATGTTATAATCTACTTGTTTTAATTTTTCGCTTGTAATGTAATTGCGATTCTCTTTATTGTTCTTGTTTCTATAGTTGTTTTCAATATTTTGATTTTTTTTATTATAAATTATCAAAGGTCCACATAATTGCACCCTAAGGATATGCTCTTTTTATTTTCTTCCTTGAACTATCATCTTCCCTAAACCTTGAAGGATTTTTCTTAGTCTTTGCACAATCACCATTGGAAAGTAATGATTCATCACTTGTAATATTATTTTTTGTTGTACATTATTTGTACCTTCAATTAGTTAGTATGAATTGGTCAACTTTGATCAATGATCAAGTCTACCTTAATTATTGACATATACTAGTTTGGGAGATGTGGTAAAAATTGATCATTGACATAAAAAATTTGATCGCTTCCCTCTTTCGATTTTCACCCCTACGTATGATCTGCCATTGAAGTCTTATCAATAAATCCTATCAGCCACATCACCCCACATTATTGGATTTGTTTTCAAAGAGAATGAGAGATTGGCCTTTATTCCCAAAGAGAAATAGTCTGGATTTATTCTCAGAGGGGAAGGAGGCAATAACGGGGATTCTACTTTTGAATTTCTCATTTTTACTCTCTTTTTTGCATATTTCCCCGCAAATGGAGAGGTTCTTGTGCGGGGGTTCGGTTTCACTGACCAATAAAAATATCTTGTACAATATTATAGTACTGGATTGACTATTTTATCACTTATATCTAATGGAGGAGGGGAATTCATAGTACAATTAATGACACTTTCAGTCCAATTAATCTAGTTAGGAAAGCACTGGTTCACTGATAGAAATGGAGGAAATCACATTAGCAGAAATAACCTTAGCGGGGTTGATTGATGGAGGAGGATTTTATTAATCAATCTATATCCTATAAAATAGGTATTTTAAACCATGGAAAGCCATTCAAGTCAGTACCAATCAATATATCCTTTCTTGTAGATAGTTTCACCCACCCCAAGCCAATCAGTAAAAAGAAAACTATCCAAACAGTAAAGAAGGATATGCTTAACGGTAGGGTAAATAGAGGGGAAATTCCTTTCTCCACATGGAGGAAGGATTCACATAGGAAATAACTTTAACAAGCGAGGCAAGCTACGTCGAATGATGGAGTTATGTATGCTACAGTGTATTGTATGTCGTAATGTCCTTTCCTTCCCAATCAAAAAATCCTTCTAGTCACATAGCCTTCCTTTTCCCATATAGTGATGATTTCCCTAATAGTAAGGAAAGAAAGAGTAAGGTAGCCCTAACTGGAAGGTAAAGGAGTAGACACATTTCTCGTCGGTACTCGAAAATAAAGGTTCTCATCAGCTATATGGAGGAAAGAACTTGAGGGAAGACCTTGGAGAGCATTAACCTCATGTCATTGGATTGGGGAACTTAAGGAGCATTTTTCTAGGGTCAAAGGTGGGGAAACAACCCGATCAATAACTCTAGGAAATCTTGTCTTGCTTACCTTACCTACATGATTCGCCTGACTAATTAGATGATCAATGAGGTTGGATTTGAACCCCCACCCATGTATGAACCCCCACGTATGATCAGGTTGACCTTTCACTCCCACACATGATTGGTTCAAACCCTCACGTATGAATAGTCCTTAAGGAATTATAGACAGTAAAAATTTCCCATTAGTTACTTAGTTCGATAACTAGGCCTTTAGATCGATGGTTAGTTCAATTAATGGTTAGTTCGATCCATAATTAGTTCGATTGATGGTTAGGTTTTATATCTAGGCAAGGAGAAGCTTTCCTAATTAGTTTAATGAATAAAGCGAAGGGTAGGGCTTTAACTTTATTTAGTTCTTTGCATTGGGACAAAGAAATCAATAAGTAAGGATTTCGAGAGGGTCTACCAAGCCCATTAATCTCTTTGGTAGGTCAGGTTACGCCTTCCTTTACTAGTTCAATCAATCAATCTATCCATTTCCCCTTTCCCAATCAATATCTCCTATCCAGTAGATAGTTTCACCCACCAAGGAAATCTAGTAACAATCCTTCTTTACAGACGGTAAAGAAAGCGCTTATAGTGCAAAACCATGTGTAGAAGCGCAGGTGTAATAACGTGTGTAGAATTTATTCTCTTGTAAATCAATCCTATTAGTCACAATTCCCTTTCCTTTCAGTCACAATGTTACATCGTATTGTCCTTTCCTTTCAGTCACAATGTTACATTGTATTGTCCTTTCCTTTCAATCCAATAAATAACTCCTCCTAGCAAAGAAAGAAACCAACCAATAACTTAACTAATTAGGAAAGATGCACATACAAGGAGAAAGCCTTAACAATGAGGATTCAAAGTACGATTAAATTTCCTAAAAGTCCAATTAATCTAGCTATGAACGAAGGTTACAAAATATGCAGTAATACACCTAAAGATTTTGAATGCAGGAAAGCACTTTAGTGGAAATAGCTTTAGCGGGATTGATTGATTGACTGACCAATCAATCTATCTAAGACCTTATAGTGGAGGTGGGTTTCGATACGATCCATCCTTCCCAATCCAAATATCCCAACCATTTGGAGGAGAGCATTAACATGAATAATAGGGTTAGTTACAACTAATGGAAATTGCTTTAGTTGACTAATGTCAATTAATATATCTAGATATTAAAGAGAGATATGACAGTAGGAACAAACTTTGGGTAGGTGTAAATTCAGGAAGGCGTAAAGGAAAAGAAGTATGCGTAAATGTACCTTAATTGTGAGATTCACCCACCTGACTTGGCCAATGAATCTCTCTAGGGAAGGACTTACTGACTGTATGAGGGAAGAACTTTGATAAAGGAGGAAATAAGCAGATTGACTATATTTTTGCATATTTCCTTCCCAATCAATCTAGGAAGGCTTGCTTCACCATACCTTATAGATTGGTACGGAAAATTGATCAGGGGATCAAATTTTGCTCAAAAATTCAAAGTGCTCGGAATCGCTTCAAACCGGACGAGAGCGTAGGCCTCGTCATTGTGAACCCAACGCAACTTGTTTCATCTCAAATGAACGTCGGGAGCGAGAGATACAACGATCTGTTCATTAAGTCAAACATGCAAAAATTTTGATGCTGACTGTACAGTCCGTATAGTCCGTATAGTCTGACGTGGCAGAGCCGTACGACCGTACATGTGGTGATGTGGCAGATTATTATTGGATGACAGGTGGTCGAATGGGAAGACGACACGTGGCATCCCGGTAGTGGTTATTATTGTTGTTTGTTAAAATGTATGGAGTCCGTGGGGTTCGACCCCCGGACCTCCCCAACGCACAAACACTTCCACAAACTCCAATGACCAATCGGGCTATCACTTATGCCTTGATATATATATGTTTTGGATTAAATTTAAAGTCACTTGTGGTATAGTTTTTGGCCGCGACCGGGCCGGGACTAGCCCAGCCCTTGGTCGCGCGCTTTTCATATGTATGTGCCCATGGGTATATGTATGTATTGGTGCGCGCGTTTTGTAATATGGTTCCAACGGTTGTAATATGGTTCCAACGGTTATGTTACCATTTGATATGGATGGAGCCCCATTTATTTAAGCGCGCGATTCTATGACCCATACGCCCAGGTGCAAGGCGGTTAGGGGCTGGCGCGCCCTTAACCGTCCTACGGTTTGCACCGTTGGCGCGGTTGCGTCCGGTGCTGGGTTTTCACGCCTTATATTGCGTGTGAGATAGGTTCACACAAGAAAGGGTGCAAATTGTAGATGCAGAGACAACAAGCTTGAAGAGGGAGACTTCTAGGAGGCCTAACTTCTTCGTTTTTCGACCGATTGAGGTGCCGAAAGAGCCCAGACAGGGGTTTTTGGACGCTCTGAAGCCATTGGAGCAGTCGGTTTGTAAGTTTAAGCATTGTAAGACATGTTTTTGAGCACTTTGAGCAATTAATAATAATGATCCATTGGAAGCTGGACCAGGAGATGTAGCCCATGAGAGGGGTGAACTCCTTTATCAAATTGCTGTGTTCATGGGCTTATGTTCATTAATTATGCTGTTGTCTATGTGTATTTTACATGAGTAATTTCTTAATCTATGTGTTGAAAACTGATCCATTTGCTTTAAACACATAACATTTACATTGCAAATAATTTCAAGTATTTCAAGTCTTCAAATTTTTAGATCACAAATCAATCAATCAATCAATCAATCAATCAATCTAGGAAAGTAAATACCGAGCCGCTAGGAAATCCATAATAGTTAGGATTCATAGTATGATTAAATGATTTTTTAGTCCAATAGCCCAGAAAGGAAGAAAAGAGGAAGTTAAGCCAGTAACAAGAGGATTTTTTTTTCCGGGGAATCCAAAAGTTTGGAGGAGGATTGATGTTAGAAATCCAAATATCCCATGCTTGGTAATTGCAATTTCCTAATCAAGACCCTATTTGGAGGTGCTCTTCTCAACTCTTTCTCTTACTAATACCAATCAATCTACCCAAAACTCGGCATTTGATCTATTTTTTCCATTTACTAGTGTTATTGGGTCAATAATAGAACTAGACCACAACCAAACCTATAGGCCACCATCCGGGTTAGGAAAAATCCTTCTCGAGGGATAATTCAATAACAAATGTATCTCAACTTCCTAGATGGATGTGGGTACCAACCGATGTATCTAAGCTTCTTGGATCAATGTAGTTAAAAGGCCAAGAGAAAGAACCTAAATTGTAGTAGGCCCAGCCCCCAGAGGGGATTCATGGTTTTCCTTTTTCTTTGGAAGGACCTTATAGAAACTACAATTGTAGCTACCTTACCTACTAAATGAATGAATCTATATAGGCCAATTTTGCAGAATGAATAAATAAATCCAATGATGAATGCCCATAATCACTTCCTGCCCAATGAATGCAGATTTGTGTAGGCATGGTCCTGGTGATAACAAACCCGGTCCCTTCTTTATGCCTGTAACTAAGTTGTACATAATGAAAACTAAGCCTTGCCTCGTTCCAACACTGATAACTAAGCTTCAGTCCCATAACTAACAACTTTAGTCCTAGAACTAATATTTACAATATTATGTATCACTTTAAGGTGGCATTGCTTTCTGTAGGACTTTCTAAGAACTAACTGGATTATACCAAGTTATAATATTGTAACTGGATTAGAATTGTGATAATACTGTTGTTGGGTATGTGTTATATTCTTTGCATGTGTGTGTGTGGGCGCATCAGGTTCGACAACTGCATCTGACGATCCCTCGCAGTAGTTCTCTGTTTGTGCCGTGTGTGCCAGGTGATTTCCTACGGGGGTCCCAGGGGGGGTAGGTATGCCCCCCTAGTTACGCACAACGTTCGGAAACGGGCAGTAGCCCAGGGTAGCACCCCCAAAAATTGTTTTTGGCTGGTTTTTGCTATTTTTAGCGGATTTTGCTATTTTTAGCGGTTTTGTAAATTAATCCTGGATTAAGGGATTAGGGTTTTGGTATCTACGGAATACCTAAAAACATTGTATATATTGTATGGTGAATGGTGAAATTCGATATAATGAATATAAGAAAGGTTTTCTCGGTTGAGGGTTTCCGGTAAAAAATCTCTGTGTACTGTGTGTATGAGCCATTGATTAATTTTTGTCTTGCTTAAGAATCTATATGCATTGCTTTACTTCGCAGGTTTAAAACTTACAACTGTAACTATATTATAATTGATAATGTAAGGAATAATTGCTCACCTGAAGAATGAGGGTGAGGAAGGATGGTTCACTTGACATTGGAAGGTGAGGAAGAATTTATAATGTTGCACTTGTTATCTTGCTTCAATCAAAGAAAGAAAGAAAGTAATGTTCTCTTACCTCGTATGCTTATGTGGCTCTAAATAAGGTATGTCTGGGGGTAATCGTTCTTATCGGGCGTCTCCCTCTAAAACGCTCTCTATAAATATAAAGAAAGAGAGAAAGAAAGTTGTGGTTATTGTTGGTACCTCTTGCTTATGTGGCTCTTACCTCTTATGCCTCTTATATCTTCAGTGGAGTCTATTTATTTTGCTTGATTATTGAGAAAAGCGCAATCTTTGAGGGGAATAAATTACTCTTCCATACATTCTAGCTAGATCTTTGAGGGGAATAAATATAGGGCTAGGACCTTACTCCAAAGATATTTAGCAAAGTGTTTCTTCTTTTATAATGTAAAACTATCCCATTTTGGTAACTAGGGATAGCCTAAATCCAACCAAGGAAATAAGACATAACTCCAAAGCAGTTGGTGAAGTATGCCTTTCTATATTGACTCATATCATTTTAGTGGGATCAATCTATCGTATAATGAGCAATCTTGGAATCGTACGAATAAAGATTATGTGAGTGAAATACTTTGTGTCAAGAAAGTAATAAGGGAAGCGTCATTAATTACATATATAATGAGATATATCTTTGAATACGATATTATTCTATTAGGGTATGTGAGAAAACAATAGATTGAATTTATTGATTTTGTTTTTCAGTTATTCCAGCTGCTTCATTAACGTTAACATAAAACCCTATTATTTTTCAGATTTTTGTGAGTTCAATTTGCTATTCTACATCAGACGATTCACTTAACATACCTCTTAGGATGTCCCTGGGGTCGTGTTGTTGGTCATTATTTATATATATAATTACGCGACATCACATCAAATCGGTTTTAAAGTAGGTTAATTCCTATTTCTTCCCTTCAAAGAGATAGTGAAGGGAAGGCCTATTTCTTCCCCTCAAAGCCAATTTGATCAATATTCTATTATATATGATTTAATGATTTTAAATTGGAAATTTGATCGATATCTATTGATTGATTTCGATTTCTATTATATATGCTGTGATGGTTTCTTTTTGTCAGACATTATCTGTTCCCCCCCCCCTGCTACTTACACAACTTACTCAACTTATCTTTCCTTTCCCTTACGGGGTCTCGCTCCCAATTGAGAAACACCCCCATATGGAAGTAACCTGAGCATGAATACAGGGAAACACCCACACCAGAATGAGAAATCCAAACATCGGTAGAAAAGAAACGCACATGTCCATTGGATCTCATCGAGTCAATCATCACATCCAGCTAAAGGTTTGAGTCTCTCATTATCTCTGTCAGGAAGAAGACACAAAGAATAAGGCCATAAATGCGAAAGAAGAAAGAAAGGAAGGGGACGGATTATGGATTCAGAGTCCAGTAATAGATTATGTAATGTCGACACTTCACGAGGGGGGGTGACATGATTATATATACTATAGAAGGGTTACACCATAACCAAAATTAGGATCTTCATTTGTAAAATCAATCAGAAGAATCAGGATCAGGATCATTATTCGGAAAAGAAATCATAGATCATCCATCTGCTTTCTTCATCATTAAAAATTAAAATTCATCATAATTTATAATAATTTATTATTCTTGATCATTAAATCAATCTATTGGTGTGGCGATATGGCGGTAATAAAGGCCAACTATATCTAGATTAAAATTTTCTGCAATGATGAAGGGGGAGTCCTAACTATAACTACTATCCTGGTACTTGTACAAGTGAGGGTCTAATTACTATGACTATTAGGGTAATACAAAGGTATAAATACAATTATGGGGATGAATATAGGAAGGAACGATACCACATGCGATGAATAGTATATATATCTGGATCATCAAATATATCATATTAAGAAGTATAAACAAATGGGTGAAATTGTCCTCTCTCTGGCAGTGGAGAATGAAGGTTTTGTTGCTGCTATTGCCTTTGAGTGATGCCTCATGGGTTTGGAATATGAAGTCAATTATTTCATTTGGGTTTCCATTCAAGGTCGAGAGAATTTTATAAACACACAAGATAGATTTGGCCTCTGGGTTGTTAGACCTACACCACGGGCCTTGGCTATGCCTGGATGCTAATGCGCCTAGAGACTGGATAAACACACCCCAATCCATATCTACTAAATAAGTCTTTGAGATACGATGTTGATGTCAGTTAAGAGCCTTAAATACCTTCTTTACTGGGGCAATGAAATTATTACAAAGATATTTTAAAGTCGAGTAATAACCCTAGACCAATAGAGAAGATTAGGGTGAGGAGATTGTTTTGGTTTCCCCCAGACTAACTGAGGATGAAAAAACCATCCTTCCTTATATCACAATCAATTGGATGGGGGATCATTGAACTTTTTTTGTGTTGACATAGACAAACGACCCTTGTCAATTTCACACTTACCCAATGAAAGGACCTAATTTGACCTTTCTTCGTTGAAATGTAAATCTCTTTGATTATGGATTGACTATTGTAATATGGGTGTGATGTTTTGATATGATCTCTAATCCAACCAACATATGAAGAGTGAATAAATATAAATGAGTAGGGAGTAAGTGTGGAGATTGAAATGTAGCAAATGCAAGATTCAAAATGCAACTAACTAAATCCCAACTTCGAGCAAAGAATGAATGTTGGAGATGAAATTGATATTAGGGAGAATAGTCCACCATTGCCACCAAAAATGACCTTGAACTAGACCCTCCCAACTACCTCTCAAAATGAAATGATTTCATTGCTAGAGCACTTTCTTATCACAAAACCAACTAATAACCAGGCTCCAATGAAATGTGATTAAACATATGGTGATAGGGAGAATAGTCCCCCAATTAAAGCATATGCAAAATTAGAGGTTTCAAGTCACTGAGAATAGTCCACAAGCTGTCAATAGACTCATTCCGTCATATCAGTGGTTAGCAAGCAAAAGATAAGTGAGAATAACCACAATAAACACTACAAAAGAGAGAATAATGTTGGGTCTTTTTAATCACTTTCCTAATTTCTCAAGAAGGTAGTCAAAAAGACTGTGCATTTAGTTATTAATTTGGGGCTCATATGGAACTTGTGAATTGTCATGCACTGTATATGCAGGAAAAACTAGTCTTTCTATGTGTTGTAGTCATAGTATCAATGCTTACTTTTGTAGTCAGAGTATAGACACTTTTCAAGCTCTGGAAAGGCTCTACAAAAATACACACTTGCAGGAATTGAAAGCACACGTTTGCAGAAAAGTAAATATCACACTTGGGGGAAATTAAATGTCACACATTCCGAAAAGGAAACAAACATGCCGGGAATGAAACACGCTAGCAGTAGGTATCAGGAGTATGAATCAACTGTCTTCTGAAGCAACCCCAACAATCTAATTCTAGGAACACACACTTTCTTGAAAAGAAACACACAAGCTGCACAAGTATCATGAGTATGACTCAACTATCTCTCAAAGAAGCCCTAGCTATGTGCAATAAAATTGATTGCATAATAGAAACTTTAAATTACTTTTGCAGAAATTGAAATTCACACCACACTTGTTGAAAACAAATCACACACGCTGAAATAAAATTGATTAACTACTTGTTGGAAAATAAATTAACTAAGTTCTTAAAATCAGAGTCTAATCCTTGCCAATATGATCTATGTCGTTATATATACCAACAAATATAATCATTGCATTAAGCACAATTATTCAACAACATAAAAGAATGCAATCCAATCTAAAATGCATTTATTAGAAACGAATGAATAAATGAAATCCAACATGAATACTTGATTGCATATATATATATAAACACAACCTTGCATGAGTAATATAATTACATGAACAATTTTAATTAAGAAACTAGTTACAAAATTAAATAAAATAAATCCTATGTGATTTCATAATGAAATTATACAACAAGAAAAAAAAGAAACCATCTAAGCTACACAACACTCTGTTCTATTGGAGTGGACCCTGCCTCCATAGAACATAGTGCCGATATTATAATATATCAAAAATTACAACATAAATCGATTAAAATCAATTAAGCTAATAAAAAGAAATCAATCTATTGCAGATATGCAAAGGAAATAAATCAAATGAATTAATTAAATCACAAAACTATAGAAATTATAAAACTACAATTTCTCTAAGAGTCCTCTTCCAACAATGGAGAGAGTGCTATATTTTATACATAAATTCAATGGAAACTAGAAATAACAAATGTCTAAATAAACCCACTTATGGATTTAATAAATCCATAAGGGTTACAACAATTTTCTAAATAATGAATAATTTCCAGTTAACAATTAGAAATTAATGAATAGCTCCAAGATCTTTTGTTAACAATTAACAAATAATAGATAACTTCCAATATGTTTTTCTAACAAATAACAAATAATAAATAACTCTAAGATATTTTGCTAACAATTAGAAAATAATATTTAACTTCCAAGATCTTTTGCCCAATAATTCCAAGATTCTTGGTTAACCACTCAAACTAATATTTTGTCTTGGAATCACAAAATTATCTCTAAGGCAGATCTTGATGGTTGATGGCAGATCTTGATGGTTGAAGATGGACTTTCGTGGATTTGTAGATCAATGATGTTGTTACTACATGAGTAACAACAAACACGAGTAATAACTGTTATCCCCTAGCCTAGGTATAACTAAGGAGATTATGTCTCGAGGCCCACAGGTCTTAGACATGGAGTACCGAGAGCCATATTAACTTGAGCTTGGACGTGGAGTGCCCATATTTCTTCTTTAGCGCCTCCATCCTGTCAACAACAACAACATCCATCCCATCGACATTCTCCTTCAACAACAGTGGGTCTTTCTCCATGAGGTAATGAGTCCGGGTATCATGGTATGTGTCACTCTGATTCTCAAAACATTTGAATATGTGCATTTAATTCTTTTTGCTTCATGACATGTGCTTGGAATTTATTCCTTTTGACTTGTCCATACCTGGGGGGGATTCCATAATGCCCTAGCAAGTTGGTTCCCTTAGGAGTGAGTTTCCACCGGATGGGTTCATGAAAGGCCATCATCCATTCCCACCATACTTATCACTTTTCATCATCATCCCTCTCATCCATCCCCTACATTGGTTTGGGCAATGGGTTTGCCAAGCTAGAAAAGGGTTGTACCTTGCCTAGTGGGAAGAAGGTGATAAAGGCTCAGAGGATAAAATTAGCTGGAAAAATATAAGAGACAAAAGAAAAAAACCTTCAGATGCTTCGCCTAGGGATCCTTGAGAAAGCAATAAAGAGCTTCTCAGTAAGAAAAAGGAGGGACCGATAAAATAAATAAACTCAAGACCTAGTTGGAAGATAGGGGGTCTCATCACGAGCCAACCTATTAGGTCATTGAGCATGTAGCAGTATGACACTACCATTCAGCTAGTCACCACGATAGGGTAGTGGCTCTTGGTGGCATAGCCAAGAGAAAGGGGGTCTCATCACGAGCCAACCTTTTCATCTCTGTGAAATTCTTTTGGGTAATTCTATCACCACTGGTCACCACACTAGGGCAGTGTCCCCCAACTATTCTCTTGAAAGAAAAAGAAATAAGATACAAATTGTAAAAAGGCATTGAATGGGCTTGGAAACATTTGCATCCATGACAAGGTGCAACTCACCCTCTTCAGAGGCACCCACAGGTAATCCATACATTTCCCTGTCATCACTGCACCCATTTGCCCAAACATCCCCATACCATCTCATGCACTTACATGACTATTGACGATGATGGTTGTCAACAGTACTTAGCCGACAAAGTGTTGCCATGCTTCCCCTCTCTTTTCACAATTTCTTGTGCGCCCCTGCTGAGTTGCTGCTACACATTTGAAGAAGATGGTCGGTGATCAAATTTTGGTTGCACATGATATGATAATTGGTAAAGTTGTTAAAGTTCTGGAACAATCACAAAAGTGGCCCTCTTGTTTACTTCCCACATATTATTTTTCTTCCATGAATGTTTGGCCCCTTTTATCAAGTTAGTTGTCATACATATCAACATGCCACATTCTAACCTTTCAAATATTTTCCTTTTACCATGCCTTAAAATTTGACCTATGCCAAAAGTAAAGTTATTATATCATTGTTTTCCATTTTCTTTTCATTTGATAAAAAGGGGAAAAGTAAGCCAATTATACAAATTCTTTATCCTATAACAAATCCATACAACACTCTTTAAGTTTAAGTTTGCATGACCATATGTCATATTCCTTTCAAATATTTAATTATAACTTAAAGTTGATACCAACTTGCCTTTTGCTTATGAATTTAATATTGTTCCATGCCAAAAACAAAAAAATATGTTATGTTACCATGATCTTTTCCCTTTGTACACTTTATCCCACTTGAAGGTTTTATATAAGATTAGTGTAAAGGATTTGAACCAAGGCAAAAGGATAAAGAAAGGATGAGTTTGTTGGCTTTCATAAGTTCAAATGACGACTTGTAAAGAAAGCTTCACAAGTTTTCTATTTGCATTTATCTCTCAAGAAATGGGCAATTATTGAGGAGCTACATGAGAAGTAGGAGCAAGTTAAAGATTGTCTCCAATGTATTGGTATTGGAGAGCACACAACTGTGGTAGATGAAGGGAATGATGAAGATGAACATGATGAAGAACCAGTATCCTGATACCAAGAGGAAACCCATCCAAGTAAAAGCAGGATTTCAAGCATGTATGGAGGTGATAGATTGGCACTTTTTGGCACAAAGATGTTCCCTCCATTGCAACGTTCCCTGTCATTCAGCCAACAATAAGACGCTTACAACATATATCTGATGGAGCTAAGGCAATGCAAGGGTACCTGAATCATTTTCTTGACAATCTAGATATTGTGAATTCTAAGGAAGTTTGCAAGATCTTAGAAGTTTCCAAACTTTCTTTGATGCCAGAGTATGGGACTAAGTTGAAAGAGGAGTTTGTCATGGTTAGGAATATTCCAAATATCCACACAAAAGAGGAGTCAACAAAATGTAACAATTTTTAGTGGCTCTGCTGTTGTTGCAATGAAAACTGGCAGAAGGTATGGGCTGTGTTAAAACCTGGGTTCCTAACATTTTTGGCAGATCCCTTTGATGCCACTCTTTTGGATATTATTGTCTTTGACGTTCTTTCTCCTTTGGATGGAAATGGAGAAGGACATATACATATAGCGAAGATAACCAAGGAACGTAATCCTTTGCGTTTTGGATATACGATAACATGTGGTAACAAGAATGTGAAGATAAGGACCAAGGGATCTATTAAAGCTCATGATTGGGTGGAAGCAATTAATGATGCAGGGTTACAACCTCCTGAAGGATGGTGTCATCCTCATAGTTTTGGGTATTTTTACACACCAAGAGGTTTGACTGCTGATGGCAGTGAAGTTCAGTGGTTTATTGATGGGAAAGTTGCATTTGAAGCTATTACTTCGATGATTGAAGAAGCTAAGTCTGAGATATTCATATCAAGTTGGTGGATATGTCCAGAGCTATATTTGCATCGCCCATATGATGTTAATGCTTCTTCTCGCCTGGATTCTTCGCTGGAAGCTAAATCAAAGAAAGGTGTGCATATATACATGCTTATGTACAAGGAAGTTACTATTGCATTAAAGATAAACAATCTATACAACAAGCACCATCTTCTTAATATTCATGAGAATGTGAAGGTGCTACGATATCCTTATCATTTCTCATTCGGTGTATATCTCTGGTCCCACCATGAGAAAATTGTTATTATCGACTGTCAAATCTATTTCTTAGGAGGATGGGTGGGTCGTGTGCCATGTATTCAAGAAATAGATGCACAAAAAAGACAGCAAAGACAGTAACGCTGAACGTGAACATTCAAGTCCAAGTAGAAACGATGAAGAAAGAAGTGCTCATGATCACCACAACGCATAGATTTCCCCTCTGGAGAGAAACTCCACCAATATAATCACCAAAAGCTAGACTTGGGCAAGACACCACTTCAAGCGCGATACAGTTTTTCCCATGATTTATTTGCCCAGAGGTCAGATTTAAAAAAAAGCCTCGATGGGGCCACCTACAACCCTAGTTATACAGTTATCAAAGGCTTCATTCCACAAAGCCTGTTACACATGAATATCTCCAGACGCCCCCAGTCAATCAATATGCTTATGGGGCATCTTCCTGAAGGACCACAGATCAAGCCCACTGCTAACGAGTTTAGGGAAGAGCGTTAAAATGATTGGACTTTGTTGGATAGTCCTATTTCCTCTCAAATCTATCAAACCGAGCCAAATAAACAAATGAGGTACAACTATCATCAATAGTGCGGATGGAGCTTCAAGTATTTCATTCAGCATTAGAAGAAGCATAAACTGATATCATGGGATTGTGAGCTCTACAACATCTTGTTGATCAAGGATTTATTTCTAAAAATCAATGTCCAAGGAGCAGTTGAGAGTTTGAGCAAGGAAGTAATGAAAATACAAGCAAAGGGTGACAAACGTACTGCCAAATTATTATTGGAGGGAAGCATAATGTAGCTCTTTCCAAGATCCATGAGAACAATACAATATATATTGATGCAGTACTTGGGCAGCAGACATTATCTTATCACGTGGAAAAGAATGGCAGTGGCCAAAACATTGGTGCAAACGCAAATATTTTGATTGAATTTTCTCGATCATAATTCATGAGACAATTGGCTTTGCTGGAGGACAAATTTCAATAAAATAATACCAAGGTCTATGTACAGTTCAATGTAATGGCTTCTCTGCGAATCAGGGAAATAATATTGCAAATGGAAAGAGCTCACGCAGTTCGGGCCCGTACCTTCAGTCAGTTAGATTTAAAACTACCCTAAGTACTTATCCAACCATTTAAAAAAATCGCACAACCATTAATGGGGAGAGGAATGTTTCTGAAGAAGATAATTTTAGGAGAAAATTTAGAGAAGAAAATTCTGTGAGAGAAAACTTTAGCAAAAATTTATAGAGAGGTATTCTTGGAGTGCTGTGAGGACTGCTTACTCCATTATTCTTTTACATCTCCAATAGGGATTGACTAAATCGTTGGCAGTAGGGGTCTTGCGAAGCAACAAAAAAGATAAAGCGAGGATGAGTTTGTTGGCTTTCATAAGGTAAATGTTTACTTGTTAGTTTGTTGTATTAAAGCTCAATTTTATTTAGTGATAATAGGTTTTTATATGCAGGTTTTCTCCTTACGATTCTCTTTCATTGCTCCATTATGTTTCTGGATCAACTTTCTTTTTCTTTTCTGTGCTTGGTTTCTCTATTGTAACATGGTTCTAGAGTGGCTAAAGATCATATACCCGGCGCTAGTCTACGTAGAGACTTGTAGGTTTCGAAAATTCAAGAGTTGTATGGGAAGCATGTTAAATGAAGATCATTTTTTTTTCACTGTCTCTTTGTTATTTCTTTAAAATCCTCAGTTTTCCTCATATTCTTTTAACACAACATTAAAAATAAAATTAAAATGATGAACAAACTTATAAATAGGTTTATTTAAAAAAAAAAATCATGTATATATGTATATATGTTTTATTCATGAACTAGTTCAATATGTATAAACGTTTTTACTTCTTTACTATTTTGATTTGTCATTTATCATATTCTAACTCCTAAAGAAATAATAAAAAAATCAAATCATTAAAATATTACTATGTTGTAATCTTCTAACTAATGTTTGATAAACTTTTTTTTTTTGTCATTTTAAAATTAACATAGTGATGTTAAATTTTTAGTTTTGTTTTAGATACCTTCTTATGTTTTGTTTTAAGATTTGCATCTACTTTATTAGATTTAATTTTGTTATGTCAAATGTATAAACTTCAATTTAGAAACATAAAAATCAAATATTATTAAAAGTAAAATTACGAGGCAAAGGAATTCACGTTTGGATTATAGGTTAGGGAAAATTCGCCTAGAGTTCAATGCGAATTCTTGTATGGGGATTTAATCCTAGGGTGATATTCCCGTCTCTTCTCGCCTAGACCCATGGGAGGTTGAAAATGTTGGTTTTGGGGACTCTCTAGTCCCTCGACATCAACATATTTTTTGGCAACCATACTGGGGACGACTGTTCAATAGTTCGTTCCTAGTTTTTGTTTTAATTCTTTCAATTTTTTTTTCTTTCCTAAACCTCAATGTCTCAATGAATTGAAATCCTGTTTGGTGGTTATAACCCTGTGGTTTCAGATACTAATGTTGGGAAGGTCATTCACAAGTATGGCCTGTTTGAGTTTGAAGAAAACCTAAACAATTCCCCTTGGTTTGTGCCCACTCCCTTGAATTTCGCTCACCTAGTTAACCCTTTACCTCACAAATTCAAGAACCATATGCCTCTATTTTATGACGATGGAACTATTACGGTGGTTGAACATCTTCGTGCATTTTCAAATGCTTGCACCATTCTCAGAATAAATAATAATGATAGTTGCATGCTTCTGTTCATGAATTCACTTCAGGGCGATGCAACCTGTTTATTTGCCAACCTTCCTGATGGATGTATCTCTACCTGGTTTGAAATTTCTTATTGGTTTACTTCTACCTTTGGGCATTTAGATAGTGCTTATGAGCATCTTAAGAGGTTTAACCAATTACGCATGAAGGATAATGAGAGCATTATTACTTTTAATATTAAGTTTATCAAGTTATATAATTCAATTCTTACTCCCATTCGCCCTACCAACTTGGCTGCTCTGTTACATTACTACGAACTTCTACCTCCTCTTTACCGATGGTGGTTGGAAGAAAAGAACGTTCAAAACCTAGAGCTATCTCTATCCACTTGCCTCGACTTCAAAGAGAAAATTCGTAGAACAGGTCACTCCTTTGGAGTTTACGATTCACACAAGGATTTGTCTTCTTTAATCCCCATCATTAAGAGTTTACAAGATCGTCTGTTCCTTCTTGAGTCTCGATCTTCAAATCATGCTGGGAGTATAACTTGGGGGCTCTCTCTCTTATGGCCTATTTATGATGAATTCACTACTTGTGGTCAAGAGCGTGGATGTGAAGAGGATTATTATTATATTATGATGCTTAATGATCAATATACCTCTCATGTCCCAGACATCACCCTTCTTAAACCTTATGGAAAATCTCAATCCCAAGATCATCTGTCATCTCAAGCTTCTTATCTGCATGTACATGATGGAAAATTTGATAATGAAAATGAAGAAATCAATTCTAACTATGTCAAAACAGTTTATGATACATTTGTATTCGATGATGGTGCTAATGAGTGGTCAACACAAATTGATGATGACCAACATGACTTTGATGATGCATGCGAGAAGTCCTCTTCTGAAGATATATATGAGTTCAATCAAGATCTTAATTTGTATAAATTTTTCGCTAATCCTTTGTTTCAATCAAAAGAGGTTAAATAAATTGACACCATCGAACATGTATGTTATAACCCTAAATTTCTCCATACATGCATACCTGGCTTTTGACCCTCTTACATGCAAATTTTTCCAAGCCATCACTGAGCAACTCTTTTTACAAACACTATTTTTGAAGATGTACGCGCCTTGCACCACTACTGCCCATGTACACATGCTTTTTGCACCACTACAGCCTGCATACGTATGCTAGATGCACCATTACAACCCACGTATATTCACAAAAGTTGAAAAAACTAAAAAGTTGCAAGGAATTCGTTGAGATTATGAGCTATTGGGTAGTTTCCCAACCGATCCATCGCCTATAGCCCGTCACCCAACCAAATAAATATCCTTTTGACATATAAAAGGAGGTGTTGGGGTCTCGTTCCTTACATAAGCATAAGAACAATTAAACTCTGCTTGTTTCACATCCCATCCTTGCCCCAAAATTTGAAGTCACCTTGTGAGATTTGCATCAGAATTTCCCATTCTTGCCTTTTTCCTCCATCATAAGCCTATTCCATTTCCCTAGAAGAAGTGTGAGAGGATAAAGATACGTAGAAGCGCAGTTGGATCTTGGTGAAGAGGATCCTAGACTAGGTTCATGGAGCAGTCGACGACCTTGTTGTAAGTAAACATTGTGATATAAAATGAATACTTTTTCTGTCCCAAAATATGATGTGTCAAATATCTGTATTTGATTTATGTATTATGCTAACATCTAACCCATGATTTATATATGAGATACATTTTTTTAGTTTCCTGTTTATCTGTTTGTGAATGCAGGCCAACCTTGGGAGGAGGCTTGTAGTCAACAGAGCTATCGAACGTGAGAGGATCGACACCGGATGTGGAGTAAAAGGTAAAGTTACCTGAGCTTTTCACTTTGTCTTTCATGTATGAATTTGGGGTATATTTGGGGTAGTTAGAAAGGTAGGAGACCTTTAGATGGTTAGATCTGCCTACATGTTGAACCCTAGTGTAGTCCATAGGGGGGTTTTCCAGCTATAGCAATGTCCCTCCTAGGTGTACTTTTTATTTCGATGATAGTGACTATTGTAGGGACATTCCTATGCTTTTTAATCCATGTTATGAATCTTCTTTACATCATAACGACCCTATTCTTGATAGAAAGGTCCATAAAGTTGATACTAATTTGTTTGTTGTATTCATTGATCATCCCCTTAATGTACAAACCCTAAATCTTAAATCTGATTCAATTGATACTCTTAGTATTAAATGTAAAGCATCTATTGGTTGGCATGTCTTGGAGGTTGGTGATCACTTATTTTGGGTATTGATTAATCACTTCTTCACACCATACACTTCTGTTGGTTGGCATGTTGGTTGTTCCTCCACACACAAAATTGTCAAACATGAGATAACGAATTATCCTGACGCCAAGCCGATCTGACAAAAGCTTCATCCGGTGAATCCTTGGAAAGAGGTAGCAATTAAGGCTGAAGTAGAGAAACTGCTCAAAGCCAGTTTCATCTACCCCGTTCAATTGAATCAATGGGTGTCAAATCCCATTCCGGTCAACAAAAAGAAGGGAATGATTCACGTGTGTATGGACTTCCGTGATTTGAACAAAACCTGTCCAAAGACTAATTTCCCCACCCCATTCAGTGATCAGATTGTCGATGAATGCATAGGCTGCGAGGTCTTTTCTTTCATGGATGGTTTTTCGGGATACAACCGGATACAAATCAAACTCGAGGACCAGCATAATTTTTTTTTTATTTGTCTGTGGGGCACATTTTCTTATCATAAGATGCCTTTTGGCTTGAAGAATGTTGGAGCCACTTTTCAGCGGGCCATGTATTTTTCTTTCCACGACCTTAGACATATATTGGAGGATTATCTCAATGATTTAGCATCACGATCTCGTAAGAGAGCTGATCATCCCACACACCTCCGACTAATCTTTGAGCGATGTCGCTACTATTAGATTCACTTGAATCCAAACAAATGCAGTTTCTACATGACGTCGGGTCATCTTTTAGGTTTCATAGTTTCGAAAACAGGGATCATGGTTGATCCTCTGAAGGTTGAGGTGATAGTTCATTTGCTTCCCCTGTGCACAGTCCCTTAGCTTCAAAGCTTACAGGGAAAAGTGAACTTTCTTCGGCATTTTATCACAAACTGTGCCAAGATCACTAAAGGGTTCATGCATTTATTGAATAAGGGAGTCCCTTTTTGTTGGGACAAAGATGCTCAATACTCTTTCGAAGCATTGAAACAAGCCCTCACGTCTTCCCCTCTTCTTAGGCCTCCCAATTATAATAAAGATTTCTTATTGTACTTGGCTACCACAGAGTCAACGATCGATATGGTCTTGGTTCAAGAAGACGATCTTCTTGAAGAGCATGTGATTTATTGCCTAAGCTGAGGCCTGGTTGGACCGAAACTCAACTAATCTCATGTTGAAAATCTTTCTTTGGAAATAGTGCATGCTGTCCAGCGGTTTCGTCATTATATTCTGCTCCGTAAGACCACCGTCGTTGTCGTTGTGAATCCATTTCATTATGTGTTGACATGATGCGTCATCGACGAAAATATCAGTAGATGGATTTTTATCCTCTAGGAATTTGACTTGGATTTTGTTTCCATGAAATCCAAAAAGTCACTGGTCTTTGCGTAACTCATCTCAGAACTTCCGGTCGAATCAGGTGATGTTACGCCCAATGAATCACCAATTAAAGGATATCTTTTTCTGGTTTCATCTTCGGACCCCTAGTATGGAGATATACTAGTCTATCTCTAGACTTTGAAGTTCCTTTCCTCTGCTTCTCATGATGAGCATCAACGTATATGCCACCAGGAAAAAAACTATCTCATACTCGATGACACTTTGTATTGTCGAGGTGTATATTGGATCCTTCGTCGATGCCTCACTCATGAAGAGGAAGAAATCATTATTAACTACTGCCACACTGGAGCATGTGGTGGTCATTTTTCTGGGTTGGAAACAACCCAAAACATTCTATGAGCTGGCTACTTTTGGCCGACGTTAATCAAGGATTGTGTTGAATCGGTCAAGAAGTGCCACCCGTGTCAGATCTTCTCTCGGAAGATGAGGGCACACCTCGCTTCCATGTTTCCCGACATTACAGTTGGTCCTTTCACCAAGTGGGGGATTGATTTTACTACATGCCACCCGACCTCAGCTAGGGGTCATTGTTATATCATCGTAGCAATAGACTACTTCACAAAGTGGGTCGAAGCTATGCCAAAATTTAATAATGATGGAGAGACAACAACTCTCTTTCTTTTTAACCAGATAATAGCAAGGTTTGACATCCTAAAGGATATTGTCACTAACCATGGCAGTCACTTTCAGAATAAAATGATGTCTGAGTTAACATCAAAGCTTGGGTTGAGGCAAGAGAATTCATCACCCTACTACCCACAAGCAAATGGTCAGGCGGAGGTTGTTAATAAGTCCCTCAAGACTATTCTACAACAAACGATCAATTCTGCCAAGTCAAATTGGCATTTGATGTTGTACTCGACATTATGGGCCTACTGAACGTATGTAAATACTGCCACCAATTTCTCACCTTTTCAACTCGTTTATGGGATGGAAGTATTCTTGCCTATAGAGTACCAGATCCCATCTCTAAAGTTGGAAATACAGTTATTTCTAGAGAATTCACCGCTTGAGGAATGCTTATTATATCTCGAGTAGCTCCATGAACAATGTCGTGATGCAGCCTTGGCCAACGAGGCTCACAAGAAATGAGTCAAGTGTCAGTATGATCAGTCCATTCATCCTCTGATTTTCTCTGAAGGCAACCTTGTCTTGGTCTACGAACAAGATAAGGATCCCATGGGGGCAGGCAAGTTCAAACCCATGTGGTAAGAACCTTTCATCGTGAAGGAGGTACTAAAGAAGGGCGCTTATCGTCTAGTTTAATTTGAGGGAAATGCTTTGGCAGAGCTTAGAAATGGGCTCTACCTCAAGAAGTATTATTCGTAGGTGGGTCGCCTTGGGTGACTTCTTGTACATATGTATAGTTCTTATATAGTTAGTTTTTTGTCTTTTTGTTTTATGGACGTGTCATTATTTATGTCATCTTTTTCATTGTGGAAGATGTCAAGTGAATCAAAGGTGTTTGTTGGGTTCGCGGATGATGCTAGATGACACACTCAGAGGCTTGTTTGGGTGATTTTCATGCCTCAAGGCCAATTTCTATGTTTTGGAGGTATCTTTCTAGGTGAAGCCACAAATAATGTCTCAGATTACAGTGTAGTGATAGAGTTGCTTCATGTCACTCTGTCGCATGGTATCTCTCACCTCCGGGTTTACTTAGATGCACAACTGGTTGTGTCCCAGTTAAATGGGTTTTACCGCATTTATGATCCTACTCTACACCGGCGATTCTTTAGGGTACGTCTCTTAGAACATTTATTTGATTACATTACGTACATTCATGTTCCTAGGAGATTAAATCAAATGACAGATACTCTAGCTAATCAAGTATTAGATTGACATATTGCACACACATAAAAAGAAGCACACACATACACATGTACATATATTTGTAAAAAATGTGATTTATAAGACATAAAGATGTAAATACAAATATATATATCCATAAGTGTCAAAGTACATCGGTGGGCATGAACGCGTCAAAAATATAAATCCGGTATACATCGCGGGGATTATGCCCTAAAACAATATACAAAAGAGTGCCCTCGACACGTAAGTAGTCCATCCTAGCTAAGCATGGGGCCTATTGGCCCTGCCATAGTGAACTACGACGTTCACCAAACGTTGAAAGAGTTGGACCGAGGTCTGTGGCACCCCAACTACGTGAGGCTGCATCGATGGTAGGAGATCCTCGATCTCGGCCATGGGAATTGCATAAGTGAGTGCGGTGAGGTTCCAATCCACCCATCTCAAAACTCTCTCAGCCTCTCCGGCTGGAGGTCCCCATGATTTTGTTGCTGGTTCGAAGGATGTTGCTGGTACTGCCTCTGGTTGAGGACATCACCTGGTCCTTGAGAAGTCCATCGAACGCACTTGTCCCACATCTTTACATAACAGATACATAGTTGTTAAATACTCTGGTACACATAAAAATGATATATATAAAAATAAAATAAAAATAGAATAACTTTAAAAACAAACGTACCTATCTCTCCTCGCTCCTCTCCAGGAGGTATGGGCATGTCTGGATCCCTGGAAAAGTTGATTCCGACATAGGAGTAGTCCTCTATTGCCGAAATCTGCCATGCCCACCAGTCAAAAAATGTATCGTCAAAGGCCTCTATGGTCCTTCCTCCCCCTGTCGTGGCAATAATGCTGCCCACCTACACACTGCTGGGAATGAGGCCACATGCCCTCGTACTATCTCTCATGGACTCACGCTGGGTACACTCTCGAAGAAGAATGAGCATAAAATGGTACCAAACCCAAAGTTTTTGTTACTTCACCCACAACACTCCGTAAGTTGTCTCTTCATGCAGTCAATCATGGTCATGCTCCAGTCGAACACTCGTGGATTTAATCACTGCACCACACAATACATGTGCACCCGAGAGGCCTGATGTAAGGCCGTGGATCTAGTGATTCGCTCAATGAGTAAAACTATCACTTTCAGTGATAGGTTGGTGATCTTGTGGATTGGCACCTAAGAACCTACCTTCTCAGTGTCGACCTCGCAATGCAGTCCGATTAGCTCGACGATGTTGTGGGGCCCGGGGGGAAATGAACGTAAGTTGATTGGTTCCCCTATCCTCGAGAGGCCAGTCATAAAGTATATGTCCTTAGTCGTTGGAGTCAACGACTTCCCCTCGAGCATAAATGCCTCTACGTCAGGGTGCCAATAATCCACCAAGCCATTTAGCAGCATGGATTGTGTACTCATGAGTGGACACCAAAAGAACTTCCATAACCCACATTGTTTCAACATGGCGACAAAAAAAGGGTCCTCTTCGAACAAGATATCAATTTCCTCGTGCTCCCTCTCTCTCCTGTGGACATACATCCTATCAAATGACACATTCATGGAGGGAGTTAGCTTTTGTATTTTCATTTTTTCTATGTTATTGAGGGTTTATGCGGGCTGTCTTGGACACAATCACATATGCACGCGGGAACATTGTTTTCTTCTCATGGGCATACGCGGGTTGTCCTTAGAGAGCCCATGTACATGTAGTGCCTCCCTTTTTTAGGAGCCCCCCCCAAAAAAAAACTAAAAGAAATGCATAAAAGAGGTATGGAAATGCAAGAGGGGTTGGTTTGTACTTACTTGGTCCGAAGGGAAGTTTGTTTCGTCTTCTGAAGCTCCCAGAATCAACTCTTTTAGCAAAGGGATATTTTTAGGTTTTTGGTTAATTCTCAATTTGCAATGGTGAAAATGAGCTGTGAGCTTCTATTTATAGACTTTTTTTGCCTTTTTTGACACTTTTTTGAACCCTTTTATCATTTTTTCTAGATTGAAAATCGTTTAATGTGGTTCTTGAGTTTCTCATTGGATGTTACAATACACTTCACTTTTGGTTTGGAAAATTTATTGGGAGATGGGTCACTTTTAAAGGTCCTTTGGTAAAAGTCATTATTCCAACTTTTTGCATTTAAGTTAGGATTCCACCTCCACCTCCACTTTCTGCATCTCATTGTCTTTTCCTCTTTTCCATAGGATCAATCCCACCAAAATGTGGTACAGAACCATCATTGTTGTTTTAGAAGTGCCGTGGTGAGGTGGTAGAGCCTACCTCTACATGGATGCCCTAGGTAGATCCTGGTTTCATTTTGGTGTCCATGCCATCGTCAATGACTTTAGGCTCAAGAGTCCTTTTAGTCCTATCATGATTATGAGATTGAACCTCATACATCTGATGTGTCATCGCTCATGGCCTCACCCTCGGGACTCCCCAAAAAATGTTTTATTTAAGCCTTTTTTAGACTCTCTAAACATGAAAAGATTTTCGAGCGATCTTGTTGTCCTTCACGCTCTCCAAATTAAAACTTGAAGGCGCGTCTGTTTGATGGTAGTTTACCCCTTTTTCAGTCTGGATGGTCAATTGTACAAACAAAGGTATACTCTAGGAACTTTGGTTCGCTAGAAGAGTATTCTCAGGTATAAGTGTAACCCTTTTTCGGGCCCGAGGGACTAAATTTACGAAAAAGGAACTCCCACGGAATCCATAGTTAATATCTTTTCAGACTCCCTAAAATCGAAAATATTGCTGAGTGACCTTATTACTTCACACTCGTTAATTGGTCCAGAAGAACATATTATACGTAGTTCGTATTTAAGCTCTTTTCAAACTCCTTAAAATTGAAAAGATCGTTGAGTGACCTTGTTCCTTCACAATCGTTAAATTAGTCCAAAATAACACACCATACAGAGTCCATAGTTAAGCTCTTTTTAGACTCCTTAAAATTGAGAAGATTGCCAAGTGATATTGTCTGTGTCACACTCATTAAAATGGTTCTGAATATAAGTATTTTCGGTGCTAGACTA
>ML792908.1:229048-337739 GCA_009831015.1 Picea engelmannii | reverse complement strand
CAGATTCTCTAAACGTGAAAAAACCACTGAGCTTACCTTCTCTGGGCTCGTGAAAAATACATTGAGGGGGGTTTCATCGTGTCCTGCTAATCACATTTTCATCTCTACATCTTTGGCCTAATGCCGGATCCATGTTGCTCTCAACTAAACCTTTGAAACATGCCTTATATGCAAGCCTTGTAGCACTTTGCCTCTACGACTTGACACCTTGAACCATGGAGGAATTTTCCCCGAGTGTCCTTTTCCTACACATGCCTCTTTTCTATGAGAATTAGTGTGTTCCTTGTGCTTGGAACGAGTATGCTTGCGAAACTCATTCCTCCTTTATAATGTAGCATTCTTTTATTCCTTTTCAAGCTCTTTAAAAATATTGAAAAAGACAAAACAAATCAAAAATACCCCAAAAAGAGGATGGGAAATATATTTTCTTTTTTGGCAGCACAATGAGTCTCCCTTGGAAAAAACACATCCTTCCATTTGTTCATCAAGATTTGGGATTTAATATGACCTTAAAAAGTTGTTCTCACTACATAGAGCTGTGTCCTCCTCCGTTTGGTTATCCTTCTAAACACATGGAGAGTTTGTGTTGCCTCCTGCATCGTGAACTTATGTTAATGTCATGCTGCCTGAGTCTGATCATCAGTCGTGCTCTTTTCCAAGGGAATTTTTACCCAGCCCGAGTCAGACTTTATGCATTTTTTCTCTTGAACTCATGCCCGACCATCCCGAAATTCCAATCAAGTCCTTGTTTGAAATAAATGAAGTTATCTACCTGATCACCGAGATCCTCTTGTCTATTCCCAACAAGTCGTCGAAGACCTCTGGGTAGTGAAGTCGTACACTCACATTACACTGCTACCCGAGTTTTGAATATCTTAAAGTTGTTTCTCGATCTCTGAAGGCCTCATCTCCAACCATCAGATGTCATTTTCTTCTTGAATATGGATACTATACATGTATATCTTTGATTTTGAGATGTATGTCGACTGTGTATTTATTGCAGATACACTTTATATAGTTATATGACATGGATTTGCAGTGTATTTGATTGGCATCTATGATTTATTTCATCCCGAGCATGGGTATGCCCACCTCAGAGATACAATTGTTATTTTTTCCAGAGAGACAATTGTTATTTTTGCAGATGATGCCTCCCGAGCTCACTCGCTCCATACATTGATGAAGATTTTTTAATGTATTTTGGCCATCAGATGCTCTTTTGACCTCACACATTAGGGGGCATATGTTATAACCCTAAATTGCTCCATACATGCATACCTGGCTTTTGGCCCTCTTACATGCAAATTTTGCCAAGCCATCATTGAGCAACTCTTCTTAAAAACACTATTTTTGAAGATGTACGTGCCCTACACCACTAATTCCCATGTACACACGCTTTCTGCACCACTACAACCCACGTACATACTCTATCTGCACCATTATAGCCCGCGTGTACTCACAAAAGTTTCAAAAATTAAAAAGTTGCAAGGAATTCATTGAGATTACGGGCTATTGGGTAGTTTCCCAACCGATCCATCGCCTATAGCCCGTCACCCAATCGAATAACCATCCTTTTGACATATAAAAGGAGGTGTTGGGGTCTCATTCCTAACATAATCATAACAACAATGAAACTCTGCCCATTTCACATCCCCTCCTTGCCCCAAAAATTGCAACCACCTTGTGAGATTTGCATCAAAATTTCTCATTCTTTCCTTTTTCCTCCATCATAAGCCTATTCCATTTCCCTAGAAGAATTATGAGAGGAGAAAGATATGTGGAATTGCAGTTGGATCTTGGTGAAGAGATCCTAGATCAGGTTCGTGGAGCAGTCATCGACCTTTTTGTAAGTAAACATTGTGATATCAATAAAATGAATACTTTTTCTGTCTCAAAATATGATGTGTCTAATATCTGTATTTGATTTATGTCTTATGCTAACATCTAACCCATGATTTATATATGAGATGCATGTTTTTAGTTTCATGTTTATCTATTTGTGAATGCAGGCCAGCCTTGGGAGGAGGCTTGTAGTCAGCGGAGCTACCGAACGTGAGAGGATCGACACCGGACGTGGAGTAAAAGGTAAAGTTACCTGATCTTTTCACTTTGTCTTTCATGTATGAATTTGGGGTATATTCGGGGTAGTTATAAAGGTAGGATAATTTTAGACGATTAGATTTGCCTACATGTTGAACCCCAATGTAGTCCATAGGGGGGTTTTCCTGCTATAGCAATGTCCCTCCTAAGTGCACTTTTTATTTCCATGATAGTGACTATTGTAGGGACATTCCTATGTTTTTTAATCCATGTTATGAATCTTATTTATATCATAACGACCCTGTTCTTGATAGAAAGGTCCATAAAGATGATACTAATTTGTTTGCTGAATTCATTGATCATCCCCTTAATGTACAAACCCTAAATCTTAAATCTGATTCAATTGATACTTTCAGTATCAAATGTAAAGGATATGTTGGTTGGCATGTCTTGGAGGTTGGTGATCACTTCTTTTGGGTATTGATTAATCACTTCTTCGCACCATACACTTTTGTTGGTTGGCATGTTGGTTGTTCCTCCACACACAAAATTGTCAAACTCATAAGACCCGCATGCAAAGCAGGTGACACATTCCTTTACGCTAAATTTCATTTGACCTGAGTCCAAGCTAATGATTTTCTTTCCTATGTACATAAATAAACAAAAAAATAAAAATAAAATAATAATAATAATGATAAAATTTACAGGAAGGGCTAGATTAGTTTTGAGTTTATTTCGCGATTACTTAGTTTATTTTCTCACTTTTATTTCTTTCGCTTTCTTTTCTTTTTTTCCCTTTTTATGGTTAGAAGTGATGGAGCAATGATTAGTGACATTAAAAGGTACGCTATCTGTATATTTTTAACTGATTGACCAAATGTGTTTTGGTGGACAACAAACTTCCAGGTGAACCAAGTTGCATTCCGTTGTCATAATCCCTCGCTTGTCTACCATACACTTGCTAAACGAGACATCCTCGCTCGTCATGTTCATCATTCCTATTCCCATATTCGTTCTTTCCCTTTCTTCGTCCCCTTCATTTTGAGATGCCTCCAGCATACACGTTGTGGATGCTTAGTGTTAAACTTGGGTCTTTCCCTTAACTCACATCCACGACATTTTTCTAGCCTTGTAATCATCTTGTCAAGTTTCATAGAGTTGTCCCTTTGGGTTATACAACAGGACCAAACCCCCTCATACTTACCACTTTCCATGAGTTATTCCACAAAGTCCTGATCCATGAATCCCTTGACCTCTATCGTGTCTCCCCCTGTTGTATAACCTGGTCTACCTAACCCTATCAACCTCTTCTTGTTCCACATCGAGTCATCCTATGTCCCGTCGTTACCCTCCCTTCCCCTTTCTTCCAGAGGATCAAAGATCGTAAGTTATTGTTTAAAGCTTGCACGCCACTGTAAGTGACACACATCTGTTGGTTGGAAATTGTTGACGATGATTGTTGTCAACAATACTTAGCCAACAAAGTGTTGCTAGGCTTCCCCTCTCTTTTCGCAATTTCTTGCGCAAGGTCTTGTGCACTCCCGCTGAGTTGCTGCTACACATTTAAAGAAGATGGTCAATGGTGAAATTTTGGTTGCACATGATATGGTAATTGGTAAAGTTGTTGAAGTTTTGGAACAATCACAAAAGTGGCCCTCTTGTTTACTTCCCACATATTATTTTTCTTCCATGAATGTTTGGCCCTTTTTATCAACTTTGTTGTCATACATATCAACATGCCACATTCTAACCTTTCAAATATTTTCCTTTTACCATGCCTTAAAATTTGACCTATGCCAAAACAAAGTTATTATATCATTGTTTTCCATTTTCGTTTCACTTGATAAAAAGGGGAAAAGTAAACCAATTTTACAAATTCTTTATCCTATAACAAAGCCATATAAGACTCTTTAAGTTTGCATGACCATATGTCATATCCCTTTCAAATATTTAATTATAGCTTAAAGGTGATACCAACTTGCCTTTTAGTTATGAATTTAATATTGTTCCATGCCAAAAGAAAAAAAATATGTTATATTACCATGATATTTTCCCTTTGTACACTTTATCCCACTTGAAGGTTTTATATAAGAGTAGTGTAAATGATTTGAACCAAGGAAAAAGGATAAAGCGAGGATGAGTTTTCTGGCTTTCATAAGTTCAAATGGTGGTTTGTAAAGAAACCTTCACATTTTTCTATTTGCATTTTGCTCTCAAGAAACGAGAAATTATTGAGGAGCTGCATGAGAAGCAGGAGAAGGTTAAAGAGTGGCTCCAGAGTATTGGTATTGGAGAGAACAAAATTGTGGTAGATGAAGGGAATGATGAAGATGAAAATGATGAAGAATCGATATCCTCATACCAAGAGGAAACCCAACCAAGTAAAAGAAGACTTTCAATCTTGCATGGAGGTGACTGATTGACACTTTTTGGCACATATATGTTCCCTCCATTGCAGGATTGCATGTAATTTGTCCAACAATAGGACACTTACAACATATATTGGATGGAGCTAAGTCCGCAATGCAAGGGTACCTTAATCATTTTCTCGACAATCTAGATATTGTGAATTCTAAGGAAGTTTGCAAGTTCTTAGAAGTTTCCAAACTTTATTTTATGTCGATGTATGGGCATAAGTTTAAAAAGGAGTTTGTCATGGTTAGGAATCTTCCAAAGATCCACACAAAAGAGGAGTCAACAAAATTTAACAACTGTTGGTGGCTTTGTTGTTGTTGCAATGAAAACTGGTAGAAGGTATGGGCTGTGTTAAAACCTGGGTTCCTGGCATTTTTGGCAGATGCCTTTGATGCCACTCTTTTGGATATTATTGTCTTTGACATTCTTTATCCTTCAGATGGAAATGGAGAAGGACAGATACATCTAGAGAAGCTGACCAAGGAATATAATCCTTTGCATTTTGGATATACAGTAACGTGTGGTAACATGATTGTGAAGATAAGGACCAATGGATCTGGTAAAGCTCGTGATTGGGTGGAAAAAATTAATGATGCAGGGTTATGGCTTCCTGAAGGATGGTGTCATCCTCATCGTTTTGGGTCTTTTTCCTGACCAAAAGGTTTGATTGTTGATGGCAATAAAGTTTAGTGGCTATTGATGGGAAATCTGCATTTGAAGCTATTGCTTCGACGATTGAAGAAGCTAAGTTTGAGATATTCATATCAAGTTGGTGGATATGTCTAGATCTATATTTACGTTGCCCATATGATGTTAATGCTTCTTCTTGCTTGGATTCTTTGCTAGAAGCTAAATAAAAGAAAGGTGTGCAGACATACATGCTTATGTACAAGGAAGTTACTATTGCATTAAAGATAAATAGTTTATACAACAAGCATGGCTTTCTTAATATTCATGAGAATGTGAAGGTGCTATGATATCCTGATCATTTCTCATCCGGTGTATATCTATGGTCCCATTAGGAGAAGATTGTTATTATCGACTATCAAATATGTTTCTTAGGAGGATGGGTGGGTCGGGTGTCGTGTATTCAAGAAACAGATGCACAACAAAGACACCAAAGACAATAAAGTTGAACGTGAACATTCAAGTCCAAGCAGAAACGATGAAGAGATAAGTGCTCATTACCTACCACAACTCATGGATTTCCCCTATGGAGATAAAATCCACCAATATAATCACCAACAACTAGACCTGGGCATGCCACCACCTCAAGCGCGATACAATGTTTCCCATGATTTATTTGCGAAGAGGTCAAATTTAAAAAAGCCTCGATGGGGCCACCTGCAACCCTATTTCTACAATTATCAAAAGCTTCATTCCAAATGAATATCTCCAGACACCCCCAATCGATCAATATGCCTATGGGGCATCTTCCTGAAGGACCATAGATCAATCCCACTGCTAACGAGTTTAGGGAAGAGTGTTCAAATGATTGGACTTTGTTGGATAGTCTTATGGCCTCCAAATCGATCAAATAGAGCCAAATAAAAAAATGAGGTACAAAGATCATCAACAGTGCAAATGGAGCTTCAAGTATTTCATTCAGCATTAGAAGAAGCAGAAACTGATATCGTGGGATTGTGGGCTCTGAAACATCTTGCTGATCAAGAATTTCTTTCTAAAAATCAACGTGGAAGGAGCGATTGGGAGTTTGAGCAGGGAAGTAATGACAATACAAGAAAAGGGTGACAAACCTGCTACCAAATTACTGTTGGAGGGAAACATAATGTATCTCTTGCCAAGAATGATGAGAATAATATAATATATATTGATGCAGTACTTAGGCAAACAAAATTATCTTATCGTGTGGACAAGAATGGCAGTGACCAAAACATTGGCGCAAACACAAATATTTTGATTGAATTTTGTCGATCATAATTCATCCCAGTCAATAAAGAAAGCAAAAAATTGAATAAATAGACAGTAATGAGCCAATTCCAAAGGTGACATTGGAGCATGAGACAATTGTCTTTGTTGGAGGAAAAATGTCAATAAAAGAATACCACGGTCGATATACAGTTCAATGTAATGGATGCTCTGCGAATCAAGGAAAAAATATTTCAAACAGAAAGAGCTTAGGCAATTCAGACCCATACCTTTAGTCAGTTAGATTTAAAACTACCCTAACCACTCATCCAACCATTTAAAAGAAGCAGTGCACAACCATTAATGGGGAGAGGATTTTTTCTGAAGAATATAATTTTAAGAGAAAATTTAGAGAAAGAAAATTCTATGAGAGAAAACTTTGGAAGAAATTCAGAGAGAGGTATGCTTGGAGTGTTGTGAGGACTGCTTCATTCCATTCTTCTTTTACATATCCAACAGGGATTGACGGAATTATCGGCAGCAGGGGGTCTTGCGAAGCAACGAAAATGATAAAGCGAGGATGAGTTTGTTGGCTCTCATAAGGTAAATGTTTACTTGTTAGTTTGTTGTATTAAAGCTCAATTTTATTCGGTGCTAATCAATTTCTATATGCATGTTTCTCCTTATGATTCGCCTTCATTGCTCCATTCCGTTTCTGGCTCAACTTTCTTTTTCTTTTCTGCGCTTGGTTTCTCTATTGTAACATGGTTCTAGAGTGGCTAAATATCATACACCTGGCCCTAGTCTACGCAGAGACTTGTAGGTTTCGAAAATTCAAGAGTTGTATGGGAAGCATGCTAAATGAAGATCACTTATTTTTCACTCTAAAACTGTCTCTTTGTTATTTCTTTAAAATCCTTAGTTTTCCTCATCTTCTTTTAATACAACATTAAAAGTAAAATTAAAAGGACGAACAAACTTATGAATAGGTTTATTTTTGTAAAAAATCATGTATATATGTTTTATTCATTAACTAGTTCAATATGTATAAACGTTTTTACTTCTTTACTATTTTGATTCGTCATTTATCATTTTCTAACTCCTAAAGAAAAAAAAAAAAAAATCAAATCATTAAAATATTACTATGTTGTAATATTCTAACTAATGTTTGATAAACTTTTCTTTTTGTCATTTTAAAATTAACATAGTTATGTTGACATTTTAGTTTTGTTTTAGATACCTTCTTATGTTTTGTTTTATTATTTGCATCTACTTTATTAGATTTAATTTTGTTATGTCAAATGTATAAACTCCAATATAGAAACATAAAAATCATAAATTACACAAAAATCAATATTATTAAAAGTAAAATTAGGAGGCAAAGGAATTCACGCTTGGACTATAGGTTAGGGAAATTTTTTTCCTGGAGTTCAATGTGCATTCTTGTTTGGGGATTTAAGCCTAAGGTGATATTCCCGTCTCTTCTCACCTAGCCCCGCAAGAGGTTGAAAATGTTGATGTTGGGGACTCTCTAGTCCCTCGATGTCAACAATGACCTAGATTGGTCTTCACCTAGAAAGATCCCAAACATAAGGAGAATTATCCCAATAGGACGTCCTAAAACCCTCTCCAAACCTGTCTTGTAGAATAGCATAACATCTTTGAGCACTTGTCTGGGAAAGGGAGGATTTATGCACATGTTTAGATAACTTGATTATTAGATGTGATTGACATTGTTATGATCCCAGTGACTTATGATCCCATGGAGGGAATACTTGTTGTTGTTGTAGGACCATGCTCGACAGACAAGTACACATGGGGAGATGATTAGCTCAAACCTCCATAGGGATAAAGGCCCACCAGATGGATGCTGAGATCCCAACAAGGGGCAAACATATACCAGAGGCTTGCACCAGAGAGAGAGAGGAGGACGTTCCACCAGAGACATCCTAGCAGGCCTGGACCCAGGGGGGTCTTGCCTTCCCACCATGATGTTGGACCTTGAAGGCCCTTGACATCATCATTCAGAGACTTGACGTCACCTAGTTGAGGTGTCCAACTTGAGGACGGTTTGGGTTGGAACGTGTGGCAGTTCCCGAGGGGTTTTGAGCCCCAATGTTTCACTTGGAAGGATAGCATTCTAGAAGAGAGGCTAACATCACCCTAGGAGGGGAATGACGTCACCCTAAAAGGCTCAAATTAGGGTTTTATTTGTCAAATTTATGTAAAATTGGATTTTCTCATGTAAACTGGCCATGTCGGCCTTTTTGACCTAATTTTGTAATTAAAGGTCATTGTGATTGTATAAATAAGGGTTTTTTCCCTTGTATTTTTTCATCAATCATTCACTCACTAAGTGAGGTCTGAAATTTTGGCTCCTTTAAGTCTCTTTGGATGAATTAAGTGGTGCGCAACTCTTGGAGGAGGCTTATATTGGTGTTTTTGGCATTTTCTTGGTGGAAAGTCTTCAACTAGGCTAATTGTTAGATTATTCTTGGTGGATGTATGTGCATTTATGCAATTCTTCTTTACTTTGAATGGTTATAGTACATTTACTTTGCATTTTTCCAAGATTATGAAATTGCTAGCTTAAAACCCTAGGATATCAAGCACATGTTATTGTCCTTGTCTTAACAACTTTTCACCTACTAGATTGTGCTAGAAACCCTACCTTTGAGGCATTGTGCTAGAGCCCTATCATTGTATCACTCTAATATCACTTGCTTCATCGATCCATTGTTTACTTTAATCTTGAGCTAAAGAAGAAGGAAAACCACTAGGGCCTAGGGTTACCTATTTCCTAGTGACCATTTTCATTCTAAGGCTTGTTGATTGAGGCCTTGGGTTACCAACACCTCAACCATCATCCTTTTTGTCCTTAGTTCATACATTATCATTTTTTTCCTTCAAAGTTTAATGCTGCAAAGTGACTCCATTATCCCTAAAGAAACTGATCTGGACCTTTTCATTTGATTGATTTATGAGATCAACCCTTAAATCTCTTACCTCAAACTATCTACTAACCTTTTCTAACCCTAGATTAGACTAATTCACTAACCTTCTTGATGTTGTTACAAAAGTAAGCTACAACCAATTATTACAGCAGTAAAAGCTCTTAAAAGCAATTGAAAAAGTTGATTTTTACATTGCCTCATTAGCTTCTGACAAGTGCTAGTATATTGCTATTATTGGATTATCATTTTTGGTCATTGTGAAGCTTATTTAAGGAATTGATTGTGAAGATATCATCTTGTATACATTGTTGTTATAGAATTTCTGTTTGCTTCATCTTGCATCAACTTATTTCTTTTATCAACAAGTCCAAGGCTTTATGAAGCACTAACATCAAATTGTACTTGAAAAATATATTGTTTTCTTGTTGCTTTGTTCTGGGCAGGTATACTCAAGCATATCATTGCTTCATTTGCTAAAACCTTGGGACTTTCTGATCAGTGTGACTTGTGAGAGGGAAAATCTTTTATTGACACTTCAACCTTTGCCTTCTCAAACCCCCAGGTCACCGGGGACGTCTCCCCTAGGCTATCATCCCTAAATAGAAAGATGTGTCTTATTAAGGTGACAGTGATAGGACAACCTCATGTTACACAAATTTTCCCTCCTTTAGCCTTTCCTTTGGGATAAGTACAAATTGCGCGATAACAATAACAAATCGTAAAAAAATAATTTCTCAAAGAGTACGATCTGAGTTGTTGAGATATTTTGAGGATAAGCATATTTTGACTCGGTAAAGCCTCATACAAGAAATATCAAGTACCCACGTCGTGGATATTCACTTATAGGAGTAACAATAGTGACAACTGGTTATGCAACAATCACAAACTCAACCATCTTTCAAACATAAATGAAATATATGTTATTTCTCTAATATTTAACCATAATTTATATGAAATACTAAATAAATACAATGGAAAACACCTTGGTTCTAAATCATGCATATAAGCATTAAAATGGATTAATAAACATTAATACAAGGTTATGGGTAAACAAGAATGGATTAAATCATGCAACCCAATAACTTTATATCAATCAAGATGTAGGTACCCATTTGAATGTTGCTTCCAATTTTCAATGCATAATAACCAAAACCACTTGTTTATACCTCTTTGATTGCCCAATTGATGTTTCTGCTAGAATACAACATTTCTTTCCCAATAACACCTCTTGAAAAGAAGCCTCTAACTGATTTCTAGTAATTTTGGTGGAGTTGTAGCAAATGTTATAGTAGTTGCTACAGTGAAGTAACAACAGTGTTGTAGCTATACTGTAGTAACAACATATTTGAAAATCTAGATTTTTGTGCAATAGCTATAGTGTAGTAACAACATATTTGAGAATCTAGCTTTTTGGGCAAAAAATAATCCAAATTGAGGAGATTTTTGGTCACTGTGTTCATCATAATTTAATGCCTTTGTATACCAAAAATCACAACAACCCAGTTCACAGATCCTAAAATATAAACAAATAAGATACTACAGGAGTTGCAACAAGTCTTGTAGGAGTAGCAACAAACTTTTAAAACCATTTTCTCACAAAATAAAAACTTGGTTTTTATGGAATTTTGTAAGCATTCTTGTCCTATTTTATTGCTTCTCCCCACAAAAAATCATGACTATATGATGCACATATCTCAAGATATAAACAAATCAATTTCTGCACAGTAACAACAATAGTATTATAACATGAGTAACAAGAATAATGTTATAACATGAGTAACAACAACATCGTTATAATAACCGTAGCAACAACAACACTATAAAAAGAGTAGAAACAATAAATCATAACTCATGACATTGTGATATTTTGTGACCTACTATTGATTCTTGTGTAACAACAACATGACTTCCTATTGTTGGTTCTTGTGTAACAGTAATAGGGTTTTTTTGTGTCATTAATGTTGAAAACTATTGTTGTCCATTGAAAAAGGAAAATTGTTGTTGTACGTACCCAAACTCAAGGATGAAGACATATTTTTTCTGTAGGAATGGATTCTATAGCAGCTTCATATACTATAGGTTCTTGTGGGGCAACCTATTCCTGTCTCGGTGATGATTTTTCCTCTCCCCCAAACTGAAATTTTTTCTATCAAATAGAAGGCCAAGAAAACATTGTTGTTCCAAGTAAGAAATGCACAACACTCCACCCCCCAGGTCCCAAACTGAGGATGTTGCATGTCCTCATATAACACAAATCCTATATATGGACTATGATATACTTGGATATGCTTCTCAAAACATCCTTTAATGATGTGTGCCTGCAAATCCTCTCGGATAAAGAAAGAAAGATATGGTATTAGTAAATGTTGGTTGTCCCTTTCAACTGCTTATTTTGTTGTTGTTGGTTTTTGTGGAGAAACAACAATGTCTCATATTTTCTTATTGTCGGTTCTTTTGTGGCAACAACAAGGTTCTTTATTGATGGTTCTTTTGTGGCAGGAACAAGAACTTATTTTCTCTTACTACATGTTCTTGTGTGTAGCAACAATGCCTTCTATTGTTGGTCCTCGTGGAGCAACAATAGGGAAGCTTGTAATCCTTCTCATGCATGGATATTGGAGTGGAGTTGAAAAAGAATAGTGAGGTAATATTACGGGATGTAAAGATGATGATGTTCCCTCCCAAATTGAAGATATTTTCCACCCCCAAGAAATGGAAAAATATGAGGAAGTAGGATAGAGGCCTAAGTTATTTTCCAAACACAAATCCATAACATCCAATGAGTTGTGATTAAAGAAATGATAAATAAGCATACCTTCACTTACCTATGAAGTCCATAATTTTGTAGAAACAACATGATCTGATATGGTCCACAACGATGTGGAAAATATGCAAGGAAGAGCAATGTGGATCTTGGAACATATAACACAATGTATATATGGAACAAACTTCTGATGTAGTAATGAATCCTAGAAATATTTATTCAAAGAACAACTGTAACTTGAAAATGAACTTTTGTTTTTTATTTGCAAACCTTGGCCACCAACAAGCTGGTTTTCAAACAATATCTGTCTAATTGCGTCTAGAGGGTTTTCATAGTTAGAAATTTTTATTCTCAATGAATGCCCACCAACAAGATGGTTTTCAAGCATTCCAAGGCCTAGTGGCACCTGAGACAGGTTCTCACCATCAAATTTGTTAAGGAAGGGAATGAGATAACAAGGTGATTCAACATTGTAAGTGAGCCAAGTCACTTTATTGCATGGGTTAGGAATGGTGAAGAAAGAAGTAGGAAGTGATGATGTTGAAGCTATGGCTTGATAGTAGTGGGAAAGTTAAATCTTCAAGGGAAGCCACATAAACAAGGAATGATATTCAACATGCAATTATCCCAAATCAAGAACGAGGAAATTCTTAGGCATACCATAGTACTGATGAATGAGCACAATAAATACTAAGTCTTGTGAAAGGCTTCATTTGCAGCAAGGATGTGGGAAATGTGGTGATGAATATTTATTATAGGGTATTTTTCTTCTCTTTATCTTCAAATACATTCTCCATTTGTCTTGTTCTTCGATCCATCTGCAACTTTCATGAAAAAGTTGGGGCAACAATGAAACAATAAGGAAATAGTAGCAACATCATGTAGTAGTACTGCAACAACAACATGTAGCGACATGTAGTGGCACTGTAACATCATCATTATAGACAAAAATAGGCTCAGAAATGGATATGAAGGATGTATGGACAATATTCCCCTTTTTGCATGAAAATTTGTCTTCAAGAATTACTTGTGCATGAATTGTCTCCCTTAGTCTTCCCAATACCTGCAAAAAATGAGCACTTACCTGCAATAAAACGTGAGATCATGGAAGAAGAGAGGTGATCGATCTCTCTTCATCCAATAAATACACAAAAAAATGACAAATAGTGCTCATAAAATAAATCTGAGGTAGAATAAGAAAAGAAAAATTCACTTGTTACCTGTTGAGGAGTGTTGGCGAGCTAGACTAACCAACAATATTTTTTTGATAAAATGCTTGTTCAAGGCCTAGTATGAGTGATTTTGAATCCAAATGAAAGTAAATTCATAGGGCTATGTCCAGCAGAAACAAGTTTTAAAGATTCCATAACATGCTATGCCAAAGCTGCTTAAGAACAACCTACAAGATATAGTTGTTTTTGAATTCCGACCTAGACCAACAATTACTATTTTCAATATAATTTTTTCATTTAATGACATATCAACATGATTCCAATTGGATATGTAATAATACTCATGTGTGTATCCCTAGTAGAAATAGTTTTTGAAGATAATAAGAATTGATGGGACAAATATGCTAGTGAACAACTTATGAAACATAGTTTTAGGGGTGTAGATTTATGATAGATAATTAGTATTATAGACATAAATTTCTCATACGATATTGAAACGAAGTGATTTGACTTGCATTATAAACTACATTCACAAGAGAATATATACTAGAAAGTTTTGAAATATATATCCATCATTTCTCCCAAAAATTTATTGTCCCAACTCTGTCCTTGAATTTCCTGTTTGACACCTAGTTTGTATTTTGGCCACAATTTCTTTGTTTGATACCCAGATTGAAAAATTCAAGATGGGTTAGGAAATAGATTTCAAGGGATAATTTATATAGAAAAATGTTTTAAAATTGATCCCATATGATCCCCCAAAATAGGAATGTACCAACTCTGTTTTTAGTAAGGTCAATGATCCAATTGCCACAAAAAGCCCATTCAAGAAGCTATGTATTCCCAATGTCAATCTAGGTATGAGTGATTTAAAAAAAAAATAAAAATCCATGTGATCCTTAATGTAAAATATACTCACACCAAAAATTTTAAATACCCAAATTTTCCATTATGATTGATACAAGATTTGTAGCAAATGAGAAAAATATACACCCAAAATCAAGAAGAAAAGGGAGATCAAGTATTTAGTTCAAAAATGTGGTAATGAGAGTCTGACATAACCACCATGGAAATTAGAGGGAATCCACATAATGTTTCATTATCCATGAAATAAATTCCACATTTTGTTTATGAAATTGGTATTCTTGTATGATGAGGGCTCTGAAAATTTGAATGCCAACTACAACCATCATCAAGTTATTGACCAATCATGTATTTTTCATCATGATTAATACCAAAGAGACAATGTATGGGTAGAAGAAATCAATGATGAAAACTAAAGCTTCAATAGGTAGAATGGGAGGGATATGAGATGATAGAAAAAAAACGATGACATAAAGAAGATGAGGAAGAGAAATGATGCAAGAGACAAGAGGGGGAGAAAGATAAAGTGGAGAAGATGGAAAATAGTGAAAAGAATAAAAGATTGAACATGGATGGAGTAGGAATACGATGAAACTAAGAACCCAATCAACCCACAAAATTATACATCATGATGTAAATAATGAAAATTAACCATACTTGATCATCAAGGTTGAAGGCTTCTACTTCCCCTTGCACTTTCTTCTGTAAAATTCTCATTCACCAATTCCTTATTCCTCTTTCTAATCTCCTCAAGAATACAGATTGAGCCTTTAGAATTTACTCTAATTGATCTTAATGCTAACAAGAGTAATTATCATCGGGTGAGATGGCTTGTTGCATTGTTGTCTTCTTTCGTTGTCCATTGTACCACTTGATTAATATTTTTGGTGCATCCATCGTTGTAACAACAACACAAAATAGCAACATGAATCCACTATACTCAGAGTTGTAGCAATGGTCAACCATTGGTGTTGCAACAAAATTCAATCGTCGGTGTTGCATCATCAGAACTAGTGTTGCAACAATGATTCAAGTGTTGCAACAACTGTTGCAACACCTGTAACCTTCTTTAACCTGTTTTACGACTTGAAAAAGAGATTAGTATGATCATCAAATCTTACTGCATCATATGTTTTTGGGAGTTATTTCCTTTTATTCTACAATCCTAAAAATGAAATAAACACCCAAGATGAAAGGAAACACGTGCTAGACAACATTCTAAATGCACACTTATCAAAACAACAAAAACAAACGAAATTGATACTAGAAAGAATATTGCACCATTGACAGTTCTCTGACAATGATGCCAAAAATGTCGGGTCTTTTTAATCACCTTCCTAATTTCTCAAGAAGGTAGTCATAAATATTGTGCATTTAATTATCAATTTGGGGCATATATGGAACTTGTGAATTGTCATGCACTTCATATGCAAGAACAACTATTCTTTCTCTGTGTTATAGTCATATTATCAATGGTTACTTTTGTAGTCAGGGTATAAAAAATTCTCAAGCTTTGGCAAGGCTCTACATAAATCCACACTTGTAGGAATTGAAAGCACACTTTTGCAAAAAAGTAAATATCACACTTGAGGGAAATTAAATGTCACATATTCTGAAAATGAAACAAACATGCTAGGAATGAAACACACTAACTTCAGGTATCAGGAGTATGAATCAACTCTCATGAAGAAACCCTAGCAATGTAATTCTAGGAACACACACTTTCTTGAAAAGAAACACACAAAATGCACAGGTATCAGGAGTATGACTCAACTGTCTCCTGAAGAAACCCCAACTATGTACAATGAAACTGATTTCATAATTGAACCTTTAAATTACTTTTGCGGAAATTGAAATTCACACCACACTTGATGAAAACGAGTCACACACGTTGAAAGAAAATTGATTAACTACTTGTTGGAAAATAAATTAACTAAGTCCTCAAAATCAGACCCTAATCCTTTCCAATATGATCCATGTCATTACCCAAACCCATAAATATAGTCATTTCATTTAGCACGGTTATTCAATGGCATAAAATGCAACCCAATCTAAAATATATTTATTAGAAACAAATGAATAAATGAAATCCGACAAGAATATTTGATTGCATAAATATATATAAACAAAACCTCGCATGAGTAATCTAATTACATGAACAAATTGAATCAAGAAACTAGTTACTAAATAAAATAAAATAAATCATATGTGAATTCATAATGAAATTATACAACAAGAAATCAAAGAAACCATCTAAGATACACAACATTCTGTCCTATTGGAGTGGGCCATACCTCCATAGAACATAGTGTTGATATTATTCTATATCAATAATTACAACATAAATCAATTAAATTAATTAAGCTAATCAAAATAAATCAATCTATTACAAATATGCAAACAAAATAAATCAAATGAATTAATTAAATCACACTACGGAAATTATAAAACTACAATTAAAACAAAAAACTCAATGAATTATTCTATTGTCGTTCAGACATTTCTCTAAGAGTCATCTTCGAACAATGGAGAGAGTGCTCTCTTTTATACATAAATTCAATGGAAACTAGAAATAACAAATGTCTAAATAAACCCACTTATGGATTTAATAAATCCATAGCGGTTAATGATTTCCTAAAAAATGAGTAGTTTCCAACTAACAATTAGCAATTAATGAATAACTCCAAGATATTTTGCTAACAATTATCAAATAATAGATAACTTCCAAGATATTTTGCTAACAATTAACAATTAATAGATAACTTATAAGATCTTTTTCCCAAGGATTCTAAGATTTTTGGTTAACCACTCAAACTAATATTTTGTCTTGGAATCACAAAAATATCTCCATGGAAAATCTTGATGGTTGAAGATGGATTTTCATGGATTTGCAAATCCATACACAGAGTTTCAACAATGTTTTCACTGCACCAATAACAAGAAACATGAGTAACAACAAACAAGAGTAACAACAAATCATAAAAACTTAATTTCTCAAAGAGTACAATCTGGCTTGTTGATATATTTTGAGGATGAACACATTTCAACTCGATAAAGCCTCGTACAAGAAATATCAAGTACCCACATCGTGGATCTTCACATATAAGAATAACAACTGGTTCTGCAACAATAAAAAACTTAACCATCTTTCAAAGATAAATACAAGATATGTTATTTCTCTAATATTTAACCATAATTCATATGAAATACTGAATAAATGCAATTAGAAACACCTTGGCTCTAAATCCCGCATATAAACATCAAAATGGATTAATAAGCATTGATATAAGGTTATGGGTAATCAAGAAGGATTAAAAATAGGAAAAGAGGTTGTAAAAATAATGACAATTCCTGGTCCAACAAATAGTCCACAAGATAGAATGTCCCACACCCAAAAACATGAAGAGAATTGGTAAATGATAGAATAGTCTTATTGAGTATGTGTTATATTCTTTGCACAACTAAACCTAGTTCCCATGTTGAGCTGGGGTTCGGGGGCAATGCTCCTGAAAAAAAATTGGTGGTTTTTTGTGTTCGTTTTTAGTGGTTTTTTGACACATGGTTTTCATCAATGGTTTTCTAATTCCGGTTAATGAATTATGGTTGTTGGCTAATCCAGGTCAATGGATTAGGGGTTTTGGATATCGCATGATCCTATATACATTGTATTGTAAAAAATGAAGAGATATGATGAATAAAGAATTAGAGGTGTGATTCTAAACATGTTGGTTTTCCTTGTTTGGGTTTGTAGGGTAAAAAAACATTGTGTAATGTGTGTGTGTGTGTGTGTCATTGTATATATATATATTTTTATTAAGATTCCATTTGTAGTAATTAATGGAACAAGTTTAAAATATACAATTCCACTACCAATCACAATGTTGTAAGAGTATTGTAACACTCACTAACAACAATGTCTTTATTAACATACAAACATAACTTACAATGCCAAATATGGAACCTTTTTCTTGAAGGCAAGGGTTCTATTTATAAGATTACATTGAGGAGCCTCTTGACCTTCCAACTTTTTGACTCTTTGGCTTCCCAGACTCTTCAACTACCTTGGGCTCTCAAGCTTTTAGAAATTTTTTCTTTATCCTCATGTTGACTATTCATCCTTATTGACAGGATAATATTCAATTTAAATATTTCATAATTGCAATTTTTTCTCACTCAAGGTGAGGCTTATCTATGAACACAACTTGACTCTTTGTGCACTTGTGTTGAGCACATGACTTGCGATTTTAACAATAATATCTCCTTGCTTGTTCATGCATTTGAGTTGTCTTGAATCCGATGGGCATTTCGATGTTTCTTTGGTGTGGTGCTTGCGGACTACGAATTTCTTGCTCCATATAATTACCTCTTTTCATCTAATATGGTGATTTCTAGTTTTAGTATCCATTAGATGGATTTGTTGCAAGAAACACATTTTTGGAACTGATCCATTTGGTTAGTTTCGGTCTGGTGTTGATAACATTGAAATATAATAATGTTTTCATTGTTATTATGATGAAAATTTTAGTTCTAACCCTTCCTCACCATTCCTTCTATGTCGACAACCTTATCCCTCAGGAATAGGGAGAAGATAATATCGAGAAGTCATATTTAAGATCTCAATGCACAAAATTTCCATAACCATGCATTTCACTGTTATTTCATTGGTATTGGGACAATGCAAGTATTCACCACCATCTTAATGACTAATTGAGGGGTTGTCTCTATGACTAATTGAACATTGTTCATTGCCATGGTGTCCTCCTTTTGTTGGCCTATCTCTTTGATTTGGTAAGAACCTAAAACTATGCATAAGAAATATATTCACCGACCCTTTCATCACATGGATTTCCCCATTCTAAATCTCTCAACTTTGTGCTTGAGTTTTTCTATTGCATTTAGAGATAACTAGCTTGAAGGTGACTAGTGTAATTGCAGCACATGAGTCAATGCATTGATTAGATTTAACTATTATACTAGGAAATATTCCATGAAACATGACAATGAATGATTCTATGCATTAGTGTTTTCTTCTGATGATCAATAATCATCTAATACTATGCATGGCAAGCTTGAGTGATGAAGCATTCAAATAGAATTTGTGTAACATGAACGTGGAAATGTTCATGGCTATGATGCATGTAAAAATATGCTTTGATTTTCATGCACTAGATTCTTGATCATGATATCCATGTACATGAATCATGTCACATGTATCAATCATTCAACACTCCTTCATAGACAAACAAATAAACATTTCAATCGAGCTATCATATTTTAAAAAGGGGACTTTTCAAGTCCTTCTTGTGGAAATACTTTGAAGTCACCACATCACCACGTTCACAGGGAAAGTAAGTATCATTGATGACTATCAATAGACACCTCAATTTAAAGTTAGTATATAAAATTTAAACATGATACCTACAATATGATTAGTCTAATAAATCTATCAAAGAAGTTCATGGGTTACCATGCATTTAACTCAAGATTTTTTTTTTCACTACTTGTTACATATGATTAACATTCCATTGAGTGAAACCATCCATGAGGCAAACACGATGAACAAATTGAAAACACTACACTTAAAGAATTACAAGATGGGCCAGGGGATTTTGGTAATGTCCATGCAAGCAAGATAAAATTTGAAATGACTTTATTTATAAACGCAAAGGTAATTCCAAATATTCAAATGTTATTTTTTTTTTATGAATAAAAAGTGGATCCTTATATTAATTCCAGCTTAGAGCTTATAAAAAGACCTACATCCTGTCTACTTACAAAGATGATTGCAGCCTATCTGATTACAAAAATGCTTGCATCCTATCTACCTACAAATATGCCTGCAACCTATCTACTGACAAAGATGCCCGCATCCTATATGCTTACAAAAATTCCTGCAACCTATCTGCTTACAAAATTGCCTAAGATCAATGTGACCAGATCAGTGGTTCATATTTTCTTGAGCATCAATGGTATAGATCCTCTCTCGCACTTCACGATTTCACTTATCATGACTTCGCGATGTGGGATAACACCTTCCATGCTTCGAACTCCCAATTTTCGAGTTCCCAAAATTTTCTCGCATCCACTCAATGGGATCATATTGGCGGTTCCGGTCTCCTCTGGCACCAACAGTCCAGATCCTCTCTTTCATTTCGCGATATCGCGACTTCGGGAGACAACTCCCTCCACTCTCCGAACTCCCGAAACCCGAATTCCTGAAACTTTATTGCGTCAGATCAATGGGTCCAAATCTACGGTTGAGATTTCCTCTAGAACCAATGGTCCAGATCCGCTCTTGCATTTTGCGATTTTGCATTTCAAGACTTCGCGACTTGGGCAGACAACTCCCTCCATGTTCTGAACTCCCGAAACCCGAGTTCCTGAAAAATTTCTTGCGTCGAATAAGTGGGACCTAATTGATGGTTCAGATCACCTCGAGCATCATAGGTCCAGATCCTCTCTTGCTTTTTGCGACTTCACGAATTTGGGAAACAACAACCTCCATGCTCTTGACTCCCAATTGCCGAGGTCCCTAAATCAACTGCCAACTGATGTTCTTCTACACTTGCTCCTGAGCTTATGATCATTACTGGCTTGGAAGAGATTATGAGTAGACAAAGGTGGCACCTTGTCTGGATTAGGGCCATCCAACTGAGAAATATCCTCGCATTGGAGCCAGAGGGGTGAGCTTTGGGACTTCTTGGAATCGTGGAGAATGATCTACTACATAGATTCAACCTCTGCATTGGCCAGCTTGTATGCAACTTTGTTTTCACTTCAATGAATGTGTGAAGGGGTTAGAGTTAGAGAGGGTCTGAGAAGATCCTGGAAGATGTAAAGAGGGCCAAGGAGGTGCCAACTGGGTGTGATTTTCCCTGGATCTTTTCCATTTAGTATTTTTGTTTCCAAGTCTATTATAATTTTGGAGTCACCTTCAATGACCAGACAGGTGAGGTTTTGATCTAGTGCCATTTGCACTCCTTTGATAAGACCCCAAAGCTCTACAGAATTGTTGGTGTCGCATCTGATATTTTTTGCGATGAGGATTTGAATTTGGCCTAAGATGTTTCTTATGACCGCGCCATAGCCCGAGTGTCCTGGATTTCCTTTTGATGTGCCATCAAATTTGACCTTATGGAAGCCTTGCGGGGGGAGGAGCCACTTAGAGGGACTGAGGGATTTTGAAAAAAGGGGGGGCTGTTGAGGAGGGGTGGAGTGTACAAATGAGAAGCCCTAGGAGTTGAGGAGCGAGATATCACCTGGGTCAGTTGGGAAGTCTTCCTTGGTCCATGATTGCAGCTGAAGAGTTTCTTGGAGATGCAGGAGGATTGTGTTCCAAAGGAGGGTGGGAGGGGATGGCTGGGAGTGAAATATTCTTTTGTTTCTCTCTTTCCATAGTTGCTAAACTATGAAGCCTAGTCAGAGTTGCCAAGCTCTGTTCAGGATAGGAATTTTGAAGGAGACAGAGCCCCAGTCCCTGATGGTGCTTGTGATGTTTTTTTTAACTCGTTTGGTTCTTCTAATGAACTGAGTGGCCTGGTTCCAGATGTTCTCACTGAGTGGACAACTATTTAAGAGGTGCTCCATGGTTTCTGCCTGGAGATAACAGATATGGAAGATCGAGGGGCCGATGAACCCTCGCTTTTGAAGATTGTCCCAGGTTAATATCTTGTTCTGAAGTAGAAGCTAGAGGAAAGTAGATATTTTGGGCTAGAGTTTTGATTTCCATATTGTTTTCCAGATGCTATCTTTCTGAAGGTTATGGAATTTCTCTTGAAGGGTGTATCCCTCCTTGAGAGTGAAGCTTCCATGAGGTGTGTATCCCCATCTAAGAATGTCTTGGTCTATGCTTTTTTGGATTTTCCTTTGGGTTGTAGCTTGTTTCTAGTGCTGCAGGTCATAGTCCATTACCACTTGGAGTTCTTGATGAGTAGATTTCCATCTTCGCCAGGGAGAGCTGCTGGGGGTATCTGTCCACAAATCTGCCACTTTGAGAGTGGACGGATCTTTAATGTGATTTTCGTAGGATTGTAGATTTTCTTCTAGTTGTAGGGGTGGCATTTGCTGCGAGGAATCCATCCAGAATAGGGAATTTTGGCCATTGCAAACTTCCCAGAAGGCATGTTTCTGTATGAGTGGCCGGTTTTTCCAAGCCACATTCCAGATGTTGGAGCCTTGTATTTTCTCCTGAATTCTTATGAGTTGATTTTGATGCATGTTTGGGGCATATTTTCATTTCCAAATTTTTCCCCAGATATCTGTTGGTGTTTTGAGCCATCTCCACCAAATTATTTCTCCCATGGTGCTATTTAATTTTCCAGGGTCCCAAAGGCCCATACCACCTAAATATTTGGGCTTGCAGACCTTGTCCCAACTGACAAGGGCCCATTTTTTGTTCGGGTTGTGTCCATGCCATTGAAAGTTTCTTTGCAGATTCCTTATTTTCTTTATGACAAATTGGGGGGAAGCTAGGGATTAGAAGAGGTTAGTTGGGATGGCTTGGAAGACTAACTTTAAGAGAACCAATATGGCTGGGAGGTTAAGGGAGCCAAATGTCCATTTGCTAAGACGGTTGGTGATGGAGAGTAGGAGGGAATCCCATGATATTTTTCTAGCTGTTGAATCAGAGAGAGGGAGTCCAAGGTATCGAGAGGGTAGAGTGAAAACAAGGGTATCCAGAAGTTGAGAAAGGTGTTGTTGGATTTCTATAGGAGTATTAAGAAATAAGAGTTGCGATTTGGAAATATTGAAGGTGGTGATGGAGGCTTCCCTGAAGTGGGAGAGGATGGAACTTAGTTTAATTTCTTCTTGCACGATGGGGATGTTCATTAGCAGTGTGTCATAAAAAAATTGGCTATGGGAGGCTGTCGGTTGTAACCATAAAGAGGGTGGCCTTGGAGGGATCCATTTTGAATTGAGGCCTTGATATAACATCCTAGACCTTCAACCATTATGGCAAAAAGGAAAGGGGAGAGAGGGTCCCCTTTCCTTATTCCTCTTGAGGGGGAGAAGGGATGAGAGGGGAAACGATTGAAGAGGATCGAGGAAAAGGTTGAGGAAATGAGGTTCATTATCCAAGAGATCCAATCCTTGTTGAAACCAAAAGGTGATACGAGAGATTTCATGTATTTCTAGCTTGATTTGTCAAAAGATTTTGAAAGGTCGAGTTTTAGAAGCATACCTGGAGTGTGGGTGATTTTGAGCCAGTGAATGATTTCATGGACAAGTATGATGCTGTCCATGATTTTCCTTCCTTCGACATATCCTGATTACTCCTTGGAGATGATCAAGGGGAGATTGGTTCAAGTCTTAGAGCTATGACGTTGGAAATGATTTTGTAGATCACATTGAAAAGAGCTATGGGTCTGAAGTTCTTTGGATTAGTGACCCTTTATTCTTTGGGAATTAGAGTGAGGAAAGTGGCATTTAGTGCTGGAAGAACTTTTCATAAGCTGCGAGATTCCTCCACTAGTTGCCACACTTCCTCCCTTATCATAAGCCAACAAGAGTGGAAGAAGTCTGTTGTGAAACCATCTAGACTTGGAGCCTTGCCTATGGGTAACTCCTGAATAGCCCGATCCACTTCTACTTACGTTATTGGTGTCATGAGAGCCTCATTATATTCTTGGGTTATTATAGTTGGGATATTTTGGGTCACCCACTCTATTGCTGAGGCACGGTCCACATTGGGTTCTGAGAGGAGTTCCTTATAGAAGCCTGTAAGCTCGTGCGTTATTTTTTGACGAGTTAACAAGGTGTTTCCTTGCGAGTCATCTAGCTATGTGATGCAATTGATGAGGCGTCTATGGATCATGGAACAGTGGAATAATTTGGTGCTTTTCTCTCCCTCACTGAGACATTGAACCCGTGATTTCTGTCTCCACAAGATTTCTTCCTGCTTGTGTCTTTCTTCTAGTTTCCTTTTGAGTTCATTCTCCTCTGGCTGCTGAGTGATTGTATATCCTGCATGAATGATTTGTCCCTAAAGGTTCTCTAGTTTTTGTTCCATCATTTTCCTTTCCTGGAAAATGTTCCCAAAGACCTTTTTGTTCCATTTGTGCACCTGTTGTTTGAAATATTTGAATTTTTGCTGGAAGCAATACATTTTTGTACCTTTATCTGTTTCTATAGTGCTCCACCAGTGACGGGCTAGCTCCTGGAAATCTGGATGGGAGAGCCAAAATTTCTCAAATCTGAAGGGTTTAAGCTTCGGGGTAGCAATAGTGTCAACCCAGAGCTAAACCGACCAGTGGTCTGAGCCTACCTTCGGGAGGATGTTGGAATCTACTAGAGGACCTTCCCGAAGGAGAGTTTCTGAGATGAGGAAGCGATCAAGCCTGCATGCTATTTTTTGGTGACCTGATCTTTTGTTGGTCCAGGTGTAGGTGACATTGCCATTCTCAATATCTACCAATCTGAGGTTTTCTATGAGTTCCTGGAATTTTGTGTTTTCGTGCTCCAGGCGCTTTCTCCCCCCAAGTTTCTCCTCCAGCGTGAGAATCATGTTGAAGTTGCCCCCTATTATCTATCACTTGCCTTCTGCTAAAGAACCTAGGTAAGCTAGTTTCTAAAGAAATAGGTCTTTGCCTTGGCTGTTCTGCGGTCCATAGGCATTTTTGATCATTCCCTCCTTGTCTAAACCAATGGCTCTGTAGTTCACTTTGATGGTGCATGGGGTGGAGAGGCCTTGATTGAGGATGACTGTAGTAGGATTCCATAGGATGGATAGGCCTCCTGAAGCCCTTTTTTAGTCCATTTGATAGGATTCAAAGTTGCACCAACATCTTTTGATGATATCTTCTGCAGTTTTCCCTACACATTTTGTCTCTTGTATCAGGAATATATCAGGGTCTTCCATTTTGATGTAGTTTCGAAGAATCCTTTGTTTGGATCTTTCGTTTAGGCCTTTGATATTCCAGGTGAGGATATTCATAGTTAACAATTTGGTGGGTGGGAAAAGGAGATCTCCGAGAGCCTGTGAATCTGTCCCGAGTTGATCATATAGTTTCTCGCCTCCTTTATTAGATGATGAGACGATTTTATTCCACTTTTCTTGTTTTATTTTGGGTGTTTTCTTGGATCTTGGTTTGGGTATTTGTTGATCCCCAACCTAGATGTAGCCCCTACTGATGAGTCCATAAATACTTTGTGAACTTTCCTGAGTTGTTCCTCTGGTAAGGTTTGGATATCCTTATTGTTGAGTGCTTCCTCTAACCTGTCTAGGTTGATTTATGCTAGGTCCTACTCATCCATTTCCATGACTGTGTCTTCCTCTCTTTTTGGTTCGTTCCCTAAGACTGGGTGAATCTATGGGTTTGCTTGGTTTGCTGGGGTTTGATATTGTTTTGATGAATGATCTTCCTTGTGCTTGCTGGGATCTTTCCTTACGGTCTTGTGGGGGTTTCCCACCTCTTCTTCTTATGGGAGGCGGTTAAAGGCTTCAAATGAATTATTATTTGGGTTATTTTTTCTATTGTTGGTTGTGGGCTTCTTCTGTGGTTGTCTCCTTCGATTTTGAACCTATGTAAATCCTTCCTTTGGATTCTCTTCATCTTCCCTCTTTGGGTGGGGGGGGGAATTGAGAGGGTAATATTTGAAAAGGTGTCCATGTTCATGGAATTTACGACACCTGAAAGGGATGTGTTCATAGTCTATGGTTTGGGCCCATTCCTCATCTTGGTATTCTAATGTAAATGTGCATGGTAGAGCTTTGGAGATGTTCATATAGACACATATCCTTGCATAAGAGGTGTATTTTCTCTATTTGGTAGCTTTGAAAGATTTGAAATATTTACCCAGGGTATTAACTATGCCTAGTAAAATGTCCTCTAACCAGAACTCTTGGGGTAGGGAATAGAGGCGAATCCATACCGGTGCGTATGAAACGTTTTCCTTTTCTGGGTAGAAGCGGTCTGCCCAGAAGCGTAGGTAGAGGCCGACCGAGTTGTAGAAATATGGTCCCCCTTCAATGATCCTATCCTTTTCCTCCACTGACCTCCAGGATGTAGAATATTATTGTAAAGAAACCTTTGGAGCTTAGCTGGAGCTCATAGTATCCCTTGGGGTTCCACCATGCCTTAATCCAACGAGCTAGGTCCTTTTCTGAGGGCCAGAGACCTAGGAATTTTCCTATGAGGGCATGGTCTCGCATGAACTGTGTATGCTCCCTATCTTGGTGCTTTTGATGATGTACTTGGGCACAACTGAGGTTTGAGGGACACATTTTCCGGGTATCCAAGGTTGAGTTGCTTTTGGATGCGAGGACTCAACATCTGTGTTCGATTCTTTGCTGATATCTATTTCTTCCTGCATATATTGGTCTCGTAAGTGCAATGGCAACTCAAAGGATGGTCAGCGCGCTCACGCGTTCTCTGGATCGTTGGCGGAAAAATTACTGTAGGAGGGGGATTTCGACCCCCCTTCTGTTCCCATTCTTCTAAGGCAGTCATAACTGCAGGTCTGAGGCAATCAAGGAGTACCAAGGGAGTCAGAGAAGGTCTGGGCAGGCAGGAATTGGGAGCATGAAAAAACCCTAAAAGTTGCAAAGATCTGGTACCAATATCAATTTTTTATCTCTTGTTGCAATATTCAAATGTCATTAAACTCAAATCGTTATACAATTGAACTTCAAAGAAAGGCTTCAACAAATTATTCATTTTACATAGTACCAAATAGAGAAATATGAAAACTATGTTGAATTAATAGATCAATCTCCACTAGTTTCAATCCTCAAGATGAGATCATTTTCATGGTTTTTTAAGCTCAATTATATGAGTTCAAATTCATGATATAAATATTCCATTGTAACAGAAAAACATAAGCCCACTAATTATTAGGCGTATCTCTAGAATTTCTTAATCAATGAATAACTAGCCTCCAGGGATCTTTGATTTTAAGACCCTTATCCCTATTATTTTTGTTTTGATTTAGCTCAATTTCAAAGGCCTCACAGACCTTTCTTTTATCGTAGTGGTCAGTGTTAGCGATAATCTTAGCATTATCAATGCAAACGATATGGATAGTGTCTTGAATGCTCTGCTAAGGCTAACTTTTTAACTCGATATTTGATATCCACAAAATGTTTTTTAATCCTAGTTTGCAGAGATCTCCCTATATCACTAATATAACATTTCCCGCATGAGAATGGATAGGTGTAAACAACCTTTTGATTTTTTGGATCAAAACATTTGACACAATTCATAATCATTTGCATGAAAACAGGTCATCAATGATCAAACAAGCACATTCAAATGATTTTGTGAACTTGATAAGAATGCCTTTCAAGGTGATGTGCACCATCATGATAGCTTTGTGTACCTTGAGAGTGAGTGTAGATAGAAAACATCTACATGCATAAAAAATACTAAGCGAGGATATTTGAACACTTGCAATATCTTCCACATTTGTCAACCTTCACATGAAAATAATCAATGATCGAAGGTAAAAAATAAACTAATCATTTATTGCTCATTAAATCAAGTTCATTTTCATGGAAATAAATCTTGAATAAGGGGTGAGTGTTAGCATATCTACTCTTTCAATGAAACCAACACTACAAGAGACAATTGTATTAGAATTCACATTACTTGCTTATCATCAAAGAATTATTATGTTAATCATCAAGAAAATGGGAAAGAAATCAAGATCATGCATAAGTTCAAGGTCAAACAAAAGGGACTATTCAAACATCATGACAAGGTGGAACAAGAAGCAAAGATAATTCCAATCATTAATAAAAGAGCTTGTTACCTCCTAGGTTTTCAGTTAGTGTAAAAGTCCCAAATCACAAGTTGTGAGACCCCAAGGGTGACTTAGACAAGCCACCCATTGTTACCTACATAACCTTTCCTTTTTCTATTTACGTTGGATAGGATATCTAAGGGGGAATACCTAAGTATATTAAGCTCAATACATTGTAGATAAAGAGGAAAAATGAGCTTAGGTTTAAATCTGATCTAGTGTTTTGAGATAACACTTAAATTTCAAATTTAGAATTAGATTTAAGTAGCGTTTTTCTAAAGTATAAATCAACAATATAACAAGGCTAATAACAATAAATACATAAAAAAATAACACTATAAATTTGGGATTTTCTTTTAAAATCAACTAGTCAAGTTTAGGGTATGACTTGGAAATGCATTCAGCTTTAGGGTTTTAACCACTGTAATTTCTTGATCCAGGAGGATCTAAGGAATACCCACATAGGTCCGCTGACGGACCCAATGGTTTTTATGGTATTTCAAAATTCTTAGGCTGCATTCAACTTCGTATAATTTATGATTTTAATCTATACACTAAGCCTACCTTTTTCTTGCAGGTCAAAATATCTCCCCACGAAACAAGACAACAAGTAAGGTACTTGGGATCAAAGCCTCTGATAGTGGCCAACAAATGGATGGTGATGCAAAAGTAATCAGAGCCATGTACGATGACACATCGAGACTCCTAGAAAAGGATGGGGAAACGCTAAAATGGGGAGAGGTATACCACATGTTGAAGAAGTCTAATTTCTTTGTTGAAGATGAAGAACCAGATGACCTTAAAGTGTTCAAAAAAATTAGGAAGTATGGCATTTTCAGATTAGTATAACACCCAATGGTATTTCCATGCACAGATTCCATCATCTGGATCCTAAAGAATATATATGTGAAGGATATATTTTTCTACAATGCCAGAAAGGATCCCATAGCCTCTTTCAGGCCTAAATATTTGGTGAAGTGATAACACATCGAAAAGGGATGTAAGAATATGGATATAAATCTCCTTATTGAGTTTGAATACACTCCTAAGGAACTGCTTCCCAAATGGTACAGGGACGACAAACAATTCAAATACAGACACAAAGGAAGATATCCCACAATTTCCCTAAGAATAACTTATCAGTACTTGGTAGCCATGTTGTGTCGGTTGTATGGGGAGAGAGATGCATCCCATTTCTCTCTATCATGTATGCCCTTGATATACTACTACACATATGAAGGGATGTCATTCAATTGAGATGATATCCTATCTAAAAATATAGCGGTGGCTATCTTTGTGGTCAAAGGAGCCTATCGTGGAATATTTCCAAGCTTTCACATGTCCTCATACCTCTTGGATATTATTTGCATATCTCAACAAAAACCCAGGATGGGGTGGAAATGGAAACCATCTTACCCGACCATCCATGTGTACTGCAAGGTGCTTTGGGAGCACAAGTACCATATAGAATACCAGAAGATATGTGAGCATTTTCCAGCCCCATTATACAAATCCATATTTTGCACCACTCTTACTTGCATGACTGACACAACTATAGATTTCATAAGGAGAATTGGAGACTAGTATCTCATGGAGCATAAAATATACATAAGAGTGTATGGGGCAATGAAACCTCCTCATTTTCTCCCTTGGTTTTGTTGAGCACTCAACACACCCTAAAAATCCTATGTCATCTTTTCACTTTTTGGGTACCACTTGATCTTTGCATTTTCTGATTTGATTTCATTTTGAGAAATGTTTGGCTTTTCTTATTATCTTGACTCTCATTAGATTTTTAGGTCTATTTGAACTTATGAAACCCCATGACTTAAAAATCCTTAACTCCTGAATAAAGAATTAAAAAACCCAAGACAGTTCACCCGACACACTCAGTTTCGGCATCGGAAGGAATTCAGAGAGGGGAAAGTGTTAATGTTTAAGCTATTATTAGAGTTCTTTGTATTTCAATAAATAACAATAGCATAAGATAGGATCACTAAGAAATACACAATCACAAGAGACACATCATTTATCATGGGAAACCCTCATGGGGGAGAAAACCCAACAAAACTTCCTTATTATAGATAACCAATACAATGCCAAGAGATAACTCAAACAAATACAAAAATTCCTCTCCCAAAGATGCGCCTCTCTCTCTCTCTCTTCTTCAACTACAGCTCCAAAACTTGTCTCTCAATGAACAAGTGAGTGTATGTTTAACTGAGGCGCTAGCCTCCTTATTTATACAACATTGGCACGTGTGGATGTGTCTTTTCACTGGAAGGGTCGACTTCTCCTTCTGGGTGGTTTTAACCACCTTTAGTATATTCTGAGACCTTTTTAATATATTCTGGGGCCGACTTCTTCTTCTTCCTATTACAATTATATTTTGACCAATCCGCAAAAGGGGATTTGGTCCTTTACAATAGCCGACGTGATCAATCTGTAATGGGGATTGATCCAATGAATAATATATCAATAATAATTAGAATACACTTTACAGTTACATTATTTCAACACTCCCCTTAACAAGAAGGGTATTCTATAACAACATCAGGTGAGAGAGAGGACTGCATCATTAACAACATCAAGAGGACAACATCATCAATATCATCTTGGAACACTGACTGGCGTATCTATAAATCATCGAAAATTTTCTCATCGGCATCATCGTCATTCTCAAAGGAATGAAATCATCATCTGCATCAATATGGATTAGTATAAAACTAGTACATCATCATCACGGAACGAGGTTGGCTCATCATCACAATATTGGACTGGCTTTACGTCACAACTATCAAGCTAGAAGCACAATACTCATCTTTCTTTACATCACAACAATCAAGCTAGAAGCAAGATACTCGTCTTGCTTTACGTAACAACAATCAAGGTGGAAGCAAGATACTCGTCTTGCTTTATGTCACAACAATCAAGATGGAAGAAAGATACTCGTCTTTCTTTACATCACAACAATCAATATGGAATTAAGATACTAGACTGGATTTACGTCACAACTATCAAGCTGGAAGCACAGTACTAGTCACATCTCATCTTGCTTTACGTCACAACAATAAAGATGGAAGCAAGATACTAGACTGGATTTGCGTCACAACTATCAAGCTGGAAGCACAGTACTAGTCACATCTCATCTCATCGTCTTGTTTTACGTCACAGAAATAAATTTGGAAGCAAGATACTAGACTGGCTTTATGTCACAGCTATGAAGCTGGAAGCATAGTACTAGTCACATCTCATCTCATCGTCTTGCTTTATGTCACAACAATAAATATGGAAGCAAGATACTAGACTCGATTTACGTCACAACTATCAAGTTGGAAGCATAGTACTAGTCACATCTCATCTCAACACTACTCCCCCTTTCGAGGAAGGTCCTTTCAGACTATACCAATCTTATCTCGAAAGTGCTCAAAATTTACATGACATAGAGGCTTGGCCAACACATCGACAACCTATTCATCCATGCTAACGTACTGGAGCTTTATGGCTCCTCTCTACACCATGTCACAGATGTAATGATATCATATCTCTATGTTCTTCTACCTATCATGGAATACAGTATTCTCCGTCATATTTTTGCAGCTCTAGTTGTCACATAGGATTGTGGTTGCTTCCATATCTAGGTCAAATAGACCGGTCAACAACTTACGAAGCCATATAGCTTCATAGCTAGCAGAACATGAAACAATTTATTCTGCTTCTGCTGTACTGACAACAATGCTGGATTGCTTCCTACTCTACCATGAGATCATGGCTAATCCCAAACTGAAACAACATCCTGAAGTGCTCTTCCTATCAGAAACACTTCCAGCCCAATCTGAATTAGTGTACCCACTCAATGTGAAATCATGATCTCCATCATAACTGAGACCACAATCTAATGTACCCTTAAGGTACCTCATCACATGTTTTGTAGCCACTACATGAACATGTATGGGTTCTACCAGAAACTGACTCAAGGTGTTCATGAAAAAACAAATATTTGGTCTGGTGTTCATCAGGTACATCAATGATCCAATGATCTGTCTATACAACGTGGCATCAATTAATTATGACGAAGTGTCGACTAGCAGCTTCAGCTTCATTTCTGTGGGCGTATTCATGGACTTGCACTCTAACATGTTGAATCTCTTCAAGATTTCGACTGCATACTTCCCCTGGTTAAGGAAGATCCTCTCTGGACTCTTCCATACCTGAAGACCTAAGAAATAATGCATTAGGCCAAGGTATTTCATCTCAAATTCTGAGGCGAGCCTCTTCTTACATTCAGTGATGAGATTTTCTTCTCCAGTTAAGAATAATTCATCCACATACAACAATAATATCACTGGTTCATCGTTCATAACCTTGAAGTAAAGGTTAGAATCTGCTTTAGTCTTGGTAAATCCAAAGCTCATCGAGAAACTGTCTATCTGGCCATACCAAGCTCTAGGAGCTTGCTTCAATCCATACAGAGCCTTCTTCAACTTGCAGACATGAGAATTCTTGTCTTCAACTTCAAATCCTTGAGGTTGCTCTATATACACTTCTTCTTCGATGACACCATTTAGGAAGGCTGTCTTTACGTCCATCTGGTGTAACTTCCACTTCATCTTAGATGCAAGGGCTATGATGGTTCTGATCAAAGTGTATTTGGCTACATGAGCAAATGTCTCTTCATAGTCAATGCCTTCCTTTTGAGAAAAGCCACGAGTGACAAATCTTGCTTTATACTTCTCAATACTTCCATCAACAACATGTTTTATTTTGAAGAGCCATTTGGAAGATACCACATCCTTGCTCTTCGTTCTGGGAACTGTTTCCCATACATCGTTCTTTATTATGGATTGGTATTCTTCTGTCATGGCATCTGCCCATTCTTTCTTCTAAATGGATTCTTCAAAGAAAGTAGGCTCTTTCTATAGGAGATCACACATCAAATCCATATAACTGGAGAATGGCTTAGGTCTCTTCACCTGTCTCGTGGTTCCTTCGGGAACACCATACTTCTCTCCATCTTGAATAAGTTTTATTTTCAAAGAAGGCTTTCTTTTATGGGAGATCGTCATCTGAGGAGGTTCTTGCAATTCTAATATGTCATGATATTCTATAATTTCCTCATCAGGGGAAGTTATGACTTCCCTCACTGGTTCTGCAGCTCTGGGAACCTCCCTCACCAATTCCACAATTCTGGGGATTACGGGTTCCTCTTCATATACTTCTTCAAGATGGCATCTTCTCGGTTTCTTGAGCATTGCATCTTCATCGAAGGTCACATCCCTGCTAATATCAATGTGATGGTGACCTGGTATATAAATCCTGAAGTCCTTGGAGAACTCACAGTATCCCACAAATATTCCCTTCTTTCCTGAGGGTTCCAACTTGTTTCTCTTCTCTTTCGGAATATGTATAAATACTGGGCAACCAAATATTTTGAGATGGCTTACCTCTGGTTTCTTTCAGGTGAACATCTCTTCTGAGGTCTTGAACCCAAGTTCACTATGGGACAATCGGTCTTGCACATATACAACTGTCATTATTGCTTCTTCCCATAAGCACATTAGAAGATCTTGATCATGGATCATGGTCTTCACGACTTCCATTATCATTATGTTCTTCCTTTCAGCTACACTATTTTGTTGAGGATTATAGGGAGTAGTGAGTTCCCTCTTGATCCCAACATCTTTACAGAAGTTCACAAACTCTTTTGAGGTGTATTCTCCTCCATTATCTGAACTGAGTATCTTGATCTTTCTTTCAGAAAGATTCTCTATCAAGGATTTGAATTCCTTGAATTTGATGAACACTTCATCTTTAGATTTCAAAAAATACACCCATGTCTTACAAGAATAATCATCAATAAATGATACATAGTATACATACCCACTAATGGAGGATGATGGAATTGCGCCACACACATCTGAATGAATGAGTTCTAGGACTCCTTCTTCTTTTCTATCTCTCTTAGGAAAAGGGTTCTTGATGTTCTTCCCTTGTGCACATACATTGCACATGCCTTCATGGTCAACCTTGAGTTCTAGTAGACTTGTGATATCTTGGCATATGTATGGTAGCGCCTTGTAGTTGATGTGAGCTAATCTTCTATGCCAAATTTCACATGGATTCTCAATGGCATGGGCCATGGCAGCTTTTGAGTGACCCTTTAGCTTATACAAGTCATTTTCTTCTTTTCCAATGATGATTGCTTCATTTATGGTTTCTCCTTTAGCCCACATAAGAAATTATCCATCTATGAGGGCAACTTTGAAGCCTTTCTTTTCTAAAGTGTAAATGGAGAGTAGGTTCTTTGTCAAACCTGGTACATAGAGTACATCCTTCATCTTCATTGAATTCCCTAAATTAAGCTTGTAGTTTGATTCTCCCACTCCCTTGATGGGATATTTGTAATCATATCCAAGTGTCACTTTCTAAGAGAAATTCTTTTCTTAAATACAAGAGAGAATATCTCTTTGACCTGTCATGTGCCTGGAGGCACCACTATCAATCAACCAAGTTTCCTCTCTAGGTGTTACCGATCCTGAGAGGGCTGAGATTAAGACATAGTCTTTAATTTGTTCTCTTATCATCTTTGTGGGTGGCTTTCCATATTCGACTGCATGGGCATGGTGCCTCTTATTTTTCCTCTTGTATTCTTCTCGTCTAGCTGGACAAAATTTCGCAATTTGTCCCATCTTGTCACAATGGTATCATTGTACAGATGAGTAATCTCTTTCCTTTCGTTGTCCTTTCTTCTGGAATGTCTTTGGATGAGGTTCTTTATGACTGAGTTTTTTTGGGGGGTGGGACTCTTTATAAGTCTCTTTCTGGAAGTAAGACTTCTTCTTTCCTCCTTTAGTGTGAGTAGCTAGGGCTTGATATTCATCTCTTGGTTAGATACTCTTGATTCTTCTTGAATGGATTCTTCCCAAAGACTATCAAATTTTATTTTCTCCTTTCTTGCACAAATGGTTTGGATGAATGCATCCCAAGGTCTTGTGAGACCATTGAGGGTCGTCATTATGAGTTCGTATTCATATATGATATCTCCAATTGCTTCTAACTGTTCATTGAATTCTGAGATTTTGGAGAAGTATTCTTGGATTGATTCTCGTCTTTGCATCCTTGTATTCTTGAGCTGAGTTTTTAGATTCATCTTCCGGTTTATATTCTTTCCTTCATATAGTATGTTTAGGGCATCAAACATTTCTTTAGGAGTCTTATTTGATGACACATAGGGAATCATGTGATCTTTGATTGAATCTACAATGATTCTTTTGGCCCTGATTGTGTCCTTTTGGTGCTTTTCTTTTCCTACAACATCATCAGGCTCCGACACTTCTTCTTTGACAAATCTTGCTAGTTCATTCTCTTCAAGAATGAGTTCAATCCTATACTTCCAGGCACGAAAGTTTTCCACACCTTCTAGCTTATCAACAAGCTTAATGCTTGCAGACATCTTTTACCTGAAGCTGGGAAAATTTCCTAAAGTGAAAATGTTCAAAATTAAATTTTGACCTTACCAGGAGGTGCACTTGACTGAGGCGAGTAGCCTGGTGTGTTTGGATATGAGAAAATCCAAATTTTCCCCTTCCAAACTTGATATGCAGATTTCTAGATTGGTGCTTTTGGTTTTCTGGTGCCTTTGGTACTCTGGTACTTTTGGTACTCTGGTTTTTTGGTACTTCTGGTATTTGTGAAACTAGGGTTTCACTTTCCGGGAGATCTAGCCACTGAAAAGTTGCGTTGCGGATGCCAAAGTGATCATTGATGGAGGGTGCACTTTTCTAGATGGTTTTAGGGATGAAATACCTCACTGAAAAAAAACCCTAATTTGCATGTACGACAACAATGACATTTTTCATTTTCTCTTATGAAAGATTCTCTCTTCAGCTTAGGTCTGATACCATGTTAATGTTTAAGATATTATTAGATTTCTTTGCATTTCAATAAATAACAATAGCATAAGATAGGATCATTGAGAAATACACAATCACAAGAGACACATCATTTATCATTGGAAACCCTCATGGGGGAGAAAACCCAACAAAACTTCCTTATTATAGATAGCCAATACAATGCCAAGAGATAACTCAAACAAATACATAAAGTCCTCTCCCAAGGATGCACCTCTCTCTCTCTCTCTTCTTCAACCATGACTTAAAAGTCCTTAATGCTTGAATAAAGAATAAAAAAACCCAAGACAATTCACCCGACCACTCAGTTTCGACATCGGAAGGAATTCAAAGAGGGAAAAGAACCACTCAGGAAACCTCAGTTGTTGAGCGTCGATCTTCATCGGTATTGACAAAAGGAAGTTTTGTTTTACGACAAGTATTGCATAAATATATCACCGATATCTGATCCCCTTTGGCATCGGTAAAATATGAGGGGAATAGTCGTTAACCAAGAAAGAAAAGAGATCGTCGATAACCGATGCCTGATGCGCTTATCGGAACCAGGGAAAGCCTAAAAATATTACCACAGACATTCTAACCACGCTAAAAGATACTCCGGACCACCGATCCCCGATGCGTTTTCGGCATCAAGACTTTTGCGAAGAAGTTAATCCGAAGAAAAAAAAATACGTGATAGGTTTATCGTCGATCGCTGACCCTGGATACTTTTCGGCATCGGCAAGACAAGGTTTGTTTTAGAACGCATAACTTAAGGAAAGTCCCGACTCTAATTAATACATGTGAATTAGGTCACCGGTCTTCAACGCCACGTGTCTTTGCTAGATTGGAGAACCGTACGGTCTAGCTTTTCCCCGAGTCATTCTTGGTTCCCTAGGTCCAAGTCACACCTTTGAATCAGCTTTGCGACAACAAAATTTTACGATGATATTGATCAACGTCGGAGCTTTTGCGAGAGACATCAACGAAAACGTTCAAAGCATATCCCTGATTCCCAATACACCCACTAAGAAAGAAACACAATGGTACGTTTTAGCATTGGATACGATTAGAGTTTGAGCACTTAAGAGTCTAATTAATACCAAATCCCGCATTAGTTGCTACCTCATGCAAAAATCAAAACAATCGGTTAAAATCACCGATAGACCACATCACATCCGCGCTTCTGCCTTCAACCCACAATGAATTTAAGTTGTAGAGATTCAGAGACAGATTTTTTTAAATTGCACTCATCACTTGAATTGAATCGCTGATGCGACATGGTAAGTTCTTCACTGGTTTAAATTCTCTTGAGCCATTGTAAGAATAATCATTCTGCACGCAAGGAAATTCGGAGCATCCGGAGAAGCGAAATGAGCAATTCAAAGCTGCAAAGATCCCATGAGTATCAAATAACCAGGTTTAGCAAGCTTTACATGTATGTATCCAAGTCTGTGGATTTCACATGTTTACACTTCATATATTTTTTATCCAGTTTTGTTCTTCACACAGTCTCTGCAGGTTTAGTTTGATTGCAGGAACAATGCCTCCAAGAAATCCAACCACTAGACGATCGTCGAGGGTGCCAAAGATGAAATAACCAGAGTTGGTTGAAGGCTCCTCTCCAGGGGTCACGAAGCAATTGGAATACACTCCAAGACCGAAGCCTGTCATCAAAACAATGACAATCAACCTTTACCCTTTGTAGATACAGAGGCAAGCACGGGGTCCAAGGCGACACTCCCACATTGGGGAGAGCTCTTTAAAAAGATTACCTGGGAATAATACCCGGAATATATCCCACACAACGACCTAGATGTGAGGGCGCTTGATGACAAGGTGTTTCTGAATATCCGACAGTCGTACCTGCACATGGTATCAAGCATAACCCCCGTCTTTCTTTGTATAGAACGTCTGAAGTGTATCATCAACAACACAGACACACATAAGTGTTTAATCAATGATGAAAATGGTGGGTGTGTCTGGGTCTTCCTTCTGGTGGAGGTCCAAAAATATTACAAAATATGAGACCCCGAGGAACGATTGAATACTTATTTCATCATGAAGTTCTACGAGCGCCATGACACTAGCTAGGTGATGGCCTCATGGTGGAGGGAAGACAATAAATACACCAACCGAAGCACCGAATGGTACCAGACGACCAACTTAAGGGAGCCATACATCTACTGGATGTCTCTCATCTGTCGATTGTATGGGGAGAAGGATTGCTCCAGATTTTCATAGGCATGGATTCCCTTAGCTTACATAGTGGTGATTTTGGGGAGCGACTTCAACTGGGGATCCATCATTTCTAAGAAACTAAGCATCTGCATACAACATGCTCAGATGTTGAAGGAAGGAGAGACACCAACCTTCTACATGGATTCATATTTACTTGATGTCATGTGCTCCAGAAACATTTTCACTGAAATGAACCTGAGCTGGCACATCGTAGAGCTCCCAGTCCACGTATATTTTAGCATCCTATGGGAGAACAGGTACAAGAAATATTACTCCCTCATCTGTGATGAATTCATCACATGTATTTATTTCATTCTTTTTAAGAAAGAATGTCCGAGACTATCGACCGCGACCAAAAATATGATATCAAAAGTAGGCCACTGGTATTTGGACGAGTGCAATACCTTCATCAAGGTGTTCGGGGATACCAGAGCACCACACATGCTACCATAACATTTCTTTGACTGTCTCATATTAGGGGAGATATGATACCAGACCATCCTACAAGGATACACCGCCACTTTGGTCAAGTACAAGAAACATGTGTTCATACCTTATGGTTTCCATGTAGGCTTCTACATGGTGAAAGACATCGCTCAAGTCAAACAAGAAGAGCTAATCCAATTAGAGTTCATATTCTAGAAGGGAGAATTCCGCAAGGACAATCCAAAGGGTCTAGACTTGAAACATGCTTCGTAAGTGTCGTCCTACTGGCCATACACCCATGACAAATTTGAAGATGAAGTCTTTACGGAAAATGCCCAAGACTAGGACAAGGTGGTGGCAAGGATGGCCGACCCCAGAATGACTAGGTTCAGAGCCATGAGCCTGGATGAACAGGAAACAACCATAGAGTAATTGGCTCAAGAGACCCTCAGATACAGGGAAGAAATGATAGAGACAAAAACATCAAAGGTTCCCCTGGTAGCTCTGGTGCAGGATAGAGGTTTCTCTATGACACATGATGCACGAGAGAGGGGGTTGATCATGATAGAACACGCACAATGAATAATTGATCAGATGCAAGATGACCCAGACCTCACAGGAATGACGGGGTCCCCTGGACAACCCAGATGAAATCCAGACAGGCCTAAGCGGCCCTGAACTAATAGACATTGCTGAAATCGCCAGGTTAGAAAACCCTAAAATCACAATGCCACAAGCCGGATCACCGGGGGGTGTTTCAGCTCAACCGGAGACAGTCAGAACATCAGGGAGAGAAAGTGCACCAAACCCCCTTAACGAATTGATAAACATATATGATGATGAAGAGAGCCCAGAGGTATCCCTGGTGACCCCTGTACATATCATAGAGGAAAAGGAGTCAGAGAAGGCATCTTCCCCAACTCCCGATGCTCAAATTCATATCCCATGGAGTGAACAAGAGGTCGAAAGTGTCTTAGACACTAAGCTACCCAATGCACTGGAGACCCAAGCATATAGTCCGAAGTATGAGCCAGGGTTGGGAAAACAAAAGGAAGAAGCTTCACAGCTAGAAATCGATGTCTCAACAACCGATAACCAAGTAACTACCAAGCCTACCCCCGATGCCTCAATTTCAATCAGTACTCAAATTCCCGATGAGAAACAAACATAAGCTAGACTTTCAGAACACATGGAGTAAATTCAAGAACCAAGTCTTCAACAAATATATACCATCGGGAGCCTGGGAAATACGCTCACCTGGGGAGATCAACAAATCCCCGAACCCGTGGATGAAGTTGCTAACATACATGTGATCAATTACGACCGGAAAAGAAAATATATCATGTAGAGATCCACCTAGAAGAGGAGGATCACTCTAGATCACTCCATCTTCATCACCACAGAGGAAAATTTGATAAATACAGAGCATGAAAAAACATCCGAACTTATCAGCGCAGGGATGAAAATCACAAATGCAACCCTAGACAAAGAAAAAATGGATGAATAGGAGTTGGCTGCTTCTCTAAAAGAATTGGAACATTTTCTCCACTTGGCAAAGTATTACCAGGAAACCACACAGGCCATGATGTTCTTAAGGAGAAAATTCAAGGAGGCCTGCAATAAATTTACAAATGAGCGTCACTTGTTCACTGCAAGGATAGATGAGCTTCAAGAAGACACCCTCATGGCACTAACAACATGCAAGAATATGGAGAGGTGGCACGAGAAAGCACACAGCCTTGGAAAGGATCAACTATATCAACGTGGTGCAACAAGGCTGAGGCACTGAAGAGAACGACATCCGTGTACTAAATGAAAGAAACATCGATTTCATAAGGAAATCGTCCGAATATTGGGTAAAAATGGCTCAGGAACCTCATCGGAAAATACAAGAGAAATGGGCCAAGTGAAAGAAAACATGGACCAAGATCAATCGGGAAATGAGAGACATCAGCCTCCCCGAATTTGGCACACCTGATGAATTTGTCGACTTGCGTGACATAGTCAAATAATATGTCGACCAAGACTCATCATGGGCTGAGGAAATAGCAAAGGTGGACGACATGCTGCCAGGGTAGGTGCAATAGTTCATGGAGCACCTGATCAAAGATCAAGCCATGTTGCAGCAATTAAGTGCCATAATAGTCAAGTATCAGGCACATGTAATAGAGATATGAGAGATCCTTTCGGCCCCAATGGAACAACATAGATTCCCATATTCTAACACATGCGAGGATATCTTCATCAAGTGGTCAGAGTACGAGAAGAGTCATCCACTCAAGTGAGATCATTTAATGACTTTTTGAAGACTGATAGAAGAAAGCGCCATGTGGCAAATTTTGTTTTACTTAGCTGCACTTCAGTAGTTATTTTTAGTTAACAATATGTTATAAATAGGAGAATCGACCTGTTATGAGGGTTGATGGTTGTCGCAAAGACCCTCATTTTGGATTTTGTAAAGAAATATTTCATAGCTGCCTTAATTGAGAAGTCCTGTTTAGGACCAAAGACAAGTTTGTGATTTTCATCAAAAGTGTGTATGATTGGATGTGGAGACGAATTATTTCTGATTTCACCTCATGAATGGATGCTGTAATGAGTAAGAGCTTCTAAATCTGTTGATAAGTTATCTGATTCAATGTTTTACAGTTCTTTTCTTTTATGATGAAAATTAAATCATTGTGTTATTATGTGATTGATGATTAGAGTTAAGAGAATTTTTTTTTTTGTTATCGTTTATTGCATATGTGTTTTCTTCTGATAATCGCACCTAAGTCAATAATTGGAACACCAACAAGTTAATGTATTATTACTAGGCTTGTGGTAGAGAATTGTTGTCTGCATGCCAGAGTAAAAGGGTTATCCCTAGCTTAGCCTTCTCTAGTATTTAATCTTTTCCCACTTTGTTACCTAGTTGGTTTATATCAACTTTTATCTTGTATCGGTCCCACCTATAAAAGAAAATACAAAAAAGAGAACGTCCAAATTGAAGGAGAAAACTTCACCAGAAAACATAAAGCCCATCGATTAATTGGCCGGATCACAATATCTCGAGAACCATTCCACCATTAAATGCTATAGAGTCTAATTGGGCCTCGGTGGCAGGTTTGGTTCCTGCTATTGAGTTAAAGGGATTTAGGACCCCACAACAGAATTGGCGCTAGGAAGGGTCTGTGAATGAATGGATGAATATATATTTAACATAATATTCCAGACAACCTGTAGATTCAAAACAACACACATGCAACCCACAAAAAACCCACTCACATTAAGTACTCCTGAAACGAGTAACTCACCCCAGCACGAGGAAGAACATATGTTCCCTGATATACCCTATGTTCTTCCTCACGAGGAATTGAACCAATTCAGAAGAATCACAATATCTTACGCCCGAAATATCAACGCATTTCCCTTAGCCCCGTTACTTCCTCGAAGAAAACAAATAAGTAGACCAGTGGTTGAGTCCCCTGACCAAGTTTTTGTGAACACATTAGAAGACCTGGTAGATTTCTCTCTCACCAAAATCGAACATCCTCTTAATCTAATCCTTGAAACACTAGCCGACAACTTATCCAAGCCTGACGATTTTTTAGTAGTGTTGGGTATGTGTTATATTATTTTTTGGGTGCGCATGAGGGGTAAGAGGGGGGTGCAGGGGGCAGCACCCCCAATTTTGTTTTTCTTTCTTAGGAAACGTGTCATGTATTTAGGTGGTTTTTCGGCACATGATTTTTGCCGATGGTTTTCTATTTCCGGTTAAGGAATTAGGGTTTTGGACTAATCCAAGTCATTGGGTTATGGTTTTGGATGCCACTGGATCCTATATGTATATTGTATTGTAAACAATGTATCACCATGAATAATATAGAATATGTTGGTTTTCCCAGTTTGGGTTTCCAGGGGAAAAATATCTGTGTAATGTTTGTATTTTCCATTGTATATTTTCTGTTCTTTTTTTGAATATCTATTTGCAGTAGATATTGTACAAGGTTAGAATTTACATTTGGTATCAAAGCTTTATTGGCTTCAGGGGGACGCCTTTGTGGTCAAGGGTTTGGCTCAGGACTATGAAAAGCCTTGTTACAGTGGGAGATCTGCGGTATTGTTTTTCAGGTGAAAAGAAATGGAAAGCAATTCGAAGATGGAGATCGAGAAGTTTAATGTGAAAAGTTTTGAGCTATGGAAGCTCAATATGGAAGATCTCTTGTTGGACAGAGATCAGTGGATCATGGTAGATCCAGGTATTGCACCTATAGGAACTTCTGTAGATGATTGGAAAAAGTTGGATTGGAAGGCAAAAAACACAATCTGACTGTGTCTCTCTGATTCAGTATTACTGAATGTGTCAGAGGAAGCTACAACCAGGGATTTATGGGAAAAGTTGGGGAATTTGTATCAGTCTAAGTCCCTGGTAAATAAACTATTTCTGAGAAAGAAGTTGTATAACCTGAGGATGAGAGATGGAGACTCGGTGGCAGAGCATTTGAACGCCTTCAATACTGTGGTAAGTCAGTTAGTATCTGTTGATATTACAATTTCAGATGAACATAAATGTATCAGTTTTATGTGTTCTTTACCAGACTCGTGGGATAGTCTGGTTGTGGTGATAGGTAGTAATACAACTTCCTTGAAGTTTGAAGAAGTGGTCTCATCCTTATTGTCGGAGGAGATGATATGGAAGAATATTGAATGACATAGCACATACACATTATTTGCAAGAGAACGTTCCCAGGAAAGAAATAGATCTAATTTCTCAAGTGGGAGATCTAAGTCTAAGGGTATATCTAAATCTCCTGGAAATTTTGTAAGGGTATGTTGGATATGTGGAAAAGAAGGGCACTACAAGAAGCAGTGTAGATCCAAAGTTGAGAAAAAGAAGGGATCTGAGGAATCTTCTTCTACGAAAGAAAATACCTCCAAGGAAGAAGGAGGGGATGTGTACTTGGCCTCTTCAAGCACAAATGCAGATCATGAGGCATGGTTGGTTGACTCTGGTGCATCCTTTCATATGACTCCCCACAGGGGGTAGTTCTGCGAATATGAAAAGTATGATGGAGGTAATGTTTTCTTAGGTAATGATTTGACAACCAAAATCATAGGAAGAGGAAGGGTCAAGTTGAGGCTCATATATGGAAGGATTAGAACACTTCCTGGTGTTCTGCACATCTCAGGTATGGCCAAAAATTTGATTTCTGTAAGAAAAATGGAAGATGCAGGGGTAAAAACAATATTTGAAAAGGGAACTTGTAGGATGGTTCGAGGAGCAATGATGTTGATGAAGGGAGTTCGGTTTGGAACTCTGTATAAGCTTCTAGGAAGAACTATTAGTGATGAGTGTAATAGCTCCATTGTTCTTGATATTGGAGTTGAAGAAGAAAGAACTCCTACAGTCTCTGGAGAAAAGGTTATGTTGTGGCATCAAAGACTGGGGCATATCAGAGAGAGAAGGGTCTTCGACTACTACACGGTAAAGGTATGGTTGAAGGTATGTCTAACAACTCTCTGGATTTTGATTTCTGTGAACATTGTCTATATGGGAAGCAGAATTGGGTAAGATTCCCCTCTGGTGCAACGAGGGAAGAAAGAATTTTACAGGTAGTTCACAGTGATGTTTGTGGACCTTTGTCGGTTCCATCATTGGGAAAATCTATGTACTATGTCTCATTTATAGATGACTTCTCGAGGAAAACTTGGATATATTTTCTCAATAAGAAATCTGAAGTCTTTGATAGGTTTAAAGAGTTTAAGGCTCTTGTTGAGAATCAAACAAAGAAAAGAATTAAGGTTTCGAGGACAGATAATGGCAGAGATTTCTGCGGGAATGAATTTGAAGAATTCTGTAAGAAGTGCAGTATAGCAAGGAAGAAGACTACTCCATATACGCCTCAGCAGAATGGAGTTGCAGAAAGGATGAACAAGACGCTGATGGAAAAAGAAAGGTGCATGCTCAGTGGTGCCAGGTTAGGGCAAGAATTCTGGGCAGAGGCAGTGGGTACTTCATGTTATTTGGTCAACAGATCACCCTCATCAGTGTTGGATGACATGACTCCACGAGAGGTATGGACTAGTAAGGAACCTTCTCTCACACATATTAAGGTATTTGGTTGTGATGCATATGTTCATGTTCCAAAGGAAAATAGGAGTAAGATTGATAAGAAGGTTGAAAAATGTATCTTTATTGGATATAAAGATGGTCTCAAAGGTTATAATCTTTGGAACCTAGAAACTAAGAAGGTAGTGTATAACCGAGATGTGGTATTTAGAGAAATGAAGGATGTTGTTAAACAAGAATTCCTACCAAGTAAGGAAGAACCAAAAAATATAGAGTTTGATTTAAAGGATGATGAATCAAACTCTACAGAAGAACATGAATCAAAAGAAGAAGATCCTCATACTCCAGTATTGAGGAGATCAGTTTGAGAAAGAAGGCTACCGAAAATGTATAGTCCATCTGATTTCCGTTCAATTTTTGCTTTGTCTATTACTGATGATGATCCTAGAACTGTTAGGGAGGCAGTGGATTCAGAGGATGGAAATCTCTGGAAAAGGGACATAGAAGAAGAAATGGCATCTTTGGATAAGAATGAGGCTTAGGATCTAGTGGAGTTTCCAACTGGAAATAAGCCCATTGAAAACAAATGGGTATTTAAAAAGAAGCTGAATGCAGAAGGAAAATTGGAGAAATACAAAGCTCGGCTAGTAGCAAAGGGTTATTCCCAGGTTGAGGGAATTGATTTTGGTGAGATTTTTTCTCTTGTTGCCAAGTTAACCTCTATAAGATTTATGTTATCTGTTGCTGTTGCATTTCATTTTGATGTAGAACAGATGGATGTGAAGACAACATTCCTGCATGGGGATCTAGAAGAAGAAATATATATGAAGCAACCAAAAGGTTATGTTGTGAAAGGAAAGAAGGAGATGGTATGCAAGCTGAAAAAGTCCTTGTATGGTTTAAAACAATCACCAAGGATGTGGTGTCAAAAATTTGATACTTATATGCTGGGACTTGGCTTCACAAGAAGCAAAGAGGATCATTGTGTGTATTTTAAATTAATTGGTGATCATTTGATTTATTTGGTCTTGTATGTGGATGACATGTTGTTGATAGGAAACAAGAAGGAGATTATCTAGGATGTGAAAACTCAGTTGTCCTCTAAATTTAACATGAAGGATCTCGGTGCTTCAAATTTCATTTTGGGCATGGAAATTAAAAGAGATTGAAAAAGGAGGAAACTCTGGTTAAATCAGAGAAAATATGTCAAGACAATATTGCAGAGGTTTAATATGTAGGAATGTAAACTGGTCAAGGTTCCTATTCCTGTTGGTGTAAAGTTATCTGCAGAATAGTGTCCCAAGACACATGAAGAAGAGGAGGACATGTCTCATGTTCCATATGAGAGTGTAGTTGGTAGTTTCATGTATGCAATGGTTTGTACTAGACCAGACATTGCACATGCAGTGGCAATTTTGAGTAGGTATATGTCAAAACCAGGGAAGGAGCATTGGACAACAGTAAAAAGGGTTTTCAGGTATTTGCGTGTCACTGCTAGCTATGGATTGTGCTACAAAGGAAGACCGGAATTGGACAGTGTGGTCGATATACATGGTTTTGTGGATGAAAACTAGGCTGGAGATTTGGATCATAGGAGATCTACAAGCGGGTATGTGTTTAACTTGTTTGGAGGAGCAATAAGTTGGATGAGCAAAAGACATGTTGTAGTGGCACTTTCAACTACAGAAGTTGAATACATGGAAACCACTCATGCAAGTAAGGAAGCAATATGGTTACAAATATTGTGTTCAGGTATTGGGTTGGTACAACAAGTTGTAAGGATAGAGTGTGACAGTCAGAGTGCAATTTTTCTGGTGAAGAACCCTGCTTATCATTCAAAGACAAAACACATTGATGTTCAATATCACTTTGTGAGAGACATGATTGAAGAAAAGAAAGTATGACTGATGAAGGTGGAAACTTTGAAGAATGTTGCATACTCATTAACAAAATCTGTGAGCACTGAGAAGTTCTCTTGGTGTAGAGGATCCATGGGCATTGTTGCCCTGGATTGTTGACTATGTAACCCTGTAACCCCCTGTATGCAAAGAAAACAACAAGTGGGAGAATGTTGGGTATGTTTTATATTCTTTTCACGAGTAGATTTTTTTTTCTGCCTCGGGAAACGTGTCATGTATTTAGGTGGTTTTTCGGCACATGGTTTTTGCCGATGGTTTTCTATTTCTGGTTAAGGAATTATGGTTTTGGACTAATCCAGGTCATTGGGTTAGGGTTTTGGATGTCGTTGGATCCTATATGTATATTGTATTGTAAACATTGTATCACCATGAATAATATAGAATATGATGGTTTTCCCGGTTTGGGTTTCTAGGGGAAAAATATTTGTGTAATGTTTGTATTTGCCATTGTATCTTTTCTGAATATCTGTTTGCAGTAGATATTGTAAATGGTTAGAATTTACAAGAAGAAGGGTTTAACTCAGGATTTGAAGACATGGAAGATAACAATGACCATGATGAGGAAAGTGGAAAACCACCTCAGAATAATCAACCTTCATTGGCCAGAGATGCTTTGGCCATCCCTGGACTAGTACATAACCTTCCCTGACACCCAGAGAAGTTACTCCCTAAATTTGACCCTGAAACCTCAGTATTTCCTGAAGACCATATCAAAAAATTCATACTAGTTATCAGACTGATGAATGTCCAACATGAAGATGTAGTTTGCAGACTATTCCCCTACACTTTCGAGAATTCGGCCTCCACATGGTATTTTAACTTACCTGTAGGATCCATAACTAGTTGGATGAAGTTTCAAAAGGATTTTCTAGATAAATTTGCAGAAGAAAATACTACAAGAGCTTTGATGGCTTAGTTGTTCACAACCACCATGAGTTGAAAGGAAAGGGTTAAAGACTTCAATCAAATATTCAACATCATATTAAAAAAATTCTAACCCGAAGCTAAACCTACTCAAGAGTTGCAAATTGAAGTATACGCTAATGCTCTCCTAGCTTCTATTTCCATGTTTGAGAAAAGCGATACCAAACCAACCTTAGTTGAGAATTTTGAAGAGGCCAAAACGATAGAGTTCCAAATGAAGGGATGTAAATAAGGCTAGGTCTCATTAGTTAAAAAATAATCTCAACCTCCTCCCAGGAGAGGACTACCGCTCACTAGATCCCTAGGGAAACTAGCAGAACAAGGTCCCGAAAAGGGAATTGGGGACATAGAGGACCTACAACGCATGGTCAAGAAGTTGTCAAACGAAATCATAGACATGAAGAGAAGAGAAGGGGAGGGAAACCAAGGCCAGAGGCACTATAAACCCTTTTTTAAAAGAAATCTGCGTTTCAAAGCAATTGAACCTCCCCCAACCAAATTAAACATCGATCTGGGAAATGTAGCATCCGAATCTTTCTGTGCCTATCATCAAGAGAATCACTCTTAAAGAGACTTCCCTCAATGGGTGCATGCCATGAATTTAATGGCCAACCAGTTTCTAGATGAATTTTTCGTAACCGAACAATCAAGCGGCTCAACTATGAATATTGTTGATCAGGAAAAGGTTGATCCACCGGAAGAAACAACCATGTTAATATGGGACCCTAGACTACCAATTCCCTCCGATGATCTATTTGAGGTTCAAGAACCACCCGTAGAAGTCTTAGTTGTGAAAACACGAAGTAGGGTTCAACCTATCTCAAACTGTGATGTTCCCAAGCCAATTTTTTCGCTTAGAACACTAACTGACCACTGATTTACTTGTTTGTATGTGTGTGTTTGCAGGTTGGCCTCTGAATTTTTGGCCTTAGGGTTTATATTTATCTATTAATCATAGATATGAATATATACTCAATGGAAATACAAGATCTAACCAGTACACAAGATATGGAACTAAATATCATAGATTTGACCTTTATTATTATGAAAAGCAAGAACCTGATACAAGAAGATGCAGTTATGGAATAACATCATATGGCTCCAATCGATAATAGATAATCTACTACAAAATGTTCTGGATAATAAATGCAAGCCTCCAAAGGCTAGATATACAATGAAGAACAATGCAAGAAGAACCAGGGTCAAATCCAAACCCCCCTGGTTGATGACACGTCCTGCTGTAGAGCTAAGAAGACCATTGTTTCGGCCCAGCTGAAGGAGATCTCCAAACAACACCAAAATCCTCAGAATGATAGATCGGGGCTAGTAGAGGCCCTCCCTGAAGTATCAAGTCAATATGACAAGATATACCCCTCCAAACTACTGAAACCCTAATCAAGGTTGCGCCCTCTTGAAGATTATCAAGCTCAATATTTCAGACCTGATAAAGGAAGCCTCCAAATACACTAAAACTCTCTAGAAAGATAGATTGGGCCACCACAAGCCACTAGGATAAGTATCAGGGTCATATATGAGGTGTAACCTCTCCAAATTGAGCAGATCTGAATCACATTTGTGCCCTCCTTCTCTCAAAAATGTCCCAATGCTCCAGATAATAATCTAGCAAGAGTAACCCTCACAAAATACTCCAAACCTGATGAACAAGGCCCTACAAGTAATACCCAAGTGCTAGAATGTCAATAGACCCTGTCAATAAGCTGGATTGAACTCATCTCCAAGGAATGATACACCCCTTGCTGGAATACCCTCAAAGATACGACCTACTTCCCTCCTGAATTGATGATGGTACCTGTGAATACTATAAAATGGTGTGGGTGGAGTGTTTCATCCCCGAGACCAAGCTTGGAACAAGGTGAGTGGAATCTTTCACCACTAATTTGTTCTCTAGGATTTGTATTCTCAAAACCCTCAAAACCGTGTGCTCAACAACCCAATAGACAAATGCAATATGATCGAAGATGAAAATGAGAGGTGTGCCCTAGGATTTCATTTATACTTCTTTCTATTCTTCTGTTGAGTTAACCCTGAGTTTCAACTCCTAACTCAACCTCAAGCGCTCTAATCCTCCAATGAGTTACTTTTTACCTTTTCAAGTCAAATTCAAAATATAACATTGAGTTAGCTGACTTTTCCCCTTGCTGCATGAGACTATGGTCTAGTGGGGATGAATAGACCACTAAGTCTCTCCAAACCTCTTCATCAAGAGGTGGGGGACATTAAATTATCCCTTGCTAGAAATTGCTTGTCCACAAGCAATTCCGAACATGTCTCCTGTATCACTTGTTCATTCTCCCATGTGGCATCCTTAATGGGCAAGTCCTTACACTTGATTAAGTATTATTTGATGATCCTCCTCCAGATTTTATTTTACCGAAACTCCAATATTTCCTCCGGTACCAGTACCAAATGCCCCTCTTCATCTAAAGGTGGCAGTACCTCACGTGGGGTGATGTGTTGGCCAATGGCCCTCTTCAAGCATGACACATTGAAAACATTGTGTATCTTGTTGCCCTGTGGAAGATCAAGTTCATAAGCCACGACCGCTACTTTCCTGTTGATACTGTAGGGTACAAAGAACTCGGTTTGGAGATTTTTTGCTTCACTCCTTTTGATAGAATCCTATCTGTACGGTTGGAGCCTTAGGTAGATCAAGTCACCAACCTCAAAAGTACGCTCTACCTGGTGTTTGTCTTCTTGGACATTTTATTGATTCTGTGCCCTTTGTAGATGATCCTGTAATTCCCTGAGTATATCCTGACTCTGCTTCACCCAATCCTGTACCATCAGAGCTCTGCTATCACCAAAGGCAATCTCTACAAAAGACAGTGTGTCATAATTGTACAAGGCCCTGAATGGAGTCATGCCTATGGACATGTGAGAAGTGGTGTTGTAACAATATTCCCCTAGATGTAGCCACCTAACCCATGCCTTCTGTTGCTCTGCTACATAATTCATGAGGTATCCTTCTACCCATTTGTTGACTATTTCAGTTTTCCCATCAGTCTAAGGATGATAACTAGTGCTAGGGGTCAAGGCCGTACCAAACATCCTGAATAACTCCTGCCAAAAATTTCTCATAAATCGGCTATCCCTGTCACTAACAATGGTTTTGGGTAGGCCATGTAGTCTGAAGATCTCCCTGAAGAACAATTCAACCACCTGTGTTTCACTGAAGTTTGTAGCAATGGAGAAGAAGTGTGCAAATTTAGTTAACCTATCCACCACTACAAAAATACAATCCTTACCCTATGCCCTTGGAAATCCTATGATGAAGTCCATGGAAATTCTCTTCCATTTGTGCTCTGGGATGGGTAGAGGTTGTAGCAGTCCTATTGGATGTGTGTGCTCATCCTTGTTTTCCTGGAAAGTAGTACACTCCTTGATGTGACTCATCACATCTTCTTTGAGGCCCTTCCATGAGAACCTTTCCCTTACCTTCCTGTATGTTTTGCCAATCCCTTGGTGCCCTACCACCGATGAATCATGACATGCCTGTAGTATCTTGGCCTTTAAGGTTGACTCAGGAACCAAGAAAATTCATCCCTTGTAGTAGATGATGTCATCTATGACTCTGAAGTTGTCATCCTGTATTTTCCCATCCATCAAATGACAAGAGAACTGATTTTTTGAATATTCCACCAAGAGGTGGGCCTTCCAGTCAACTGATATATCCATCAATGCATAAAATGATGGCCTCCAGGATAATTCATCGACAACCATGTTGTTCTTCCCTTTGAAAAATTCAATGTCAAAATCATAGGCCTGTTTCTTATTCACCCACTTCTGCTGCCTCTCATTTAAGTCCTTCTGTTCCAAGAAGTACTTAAGGCTGTTGTGATCTAATTTCACCAAAAATATTTCACCTACCAAGGATTGCCTAAATTTTTCCAAAGCGTACATGATAGCCAACATCTCTTTGTTGTAGATGGTGTAAATTAGTTCAAGGCCCCTCGATTTTCGGCTCTCATAGGCAAGAGGGTGCCTATTCTGGATTAGTACAACCTTGATGCCTTCTCCGGAGGAATCACACTCCAATGTGAAGGGTTGGACGAAATATGGAAAGGATAACACAGGGCATGTGCTCATTACCTTTTTCATCCTATCAAATGTATATTGTGCCTCTTCAGTCCACTTGAAATCTCCTTTCTTAGTCAGATCGGTCAAGGGTGCACAAAGTTGGGAGAACCCCTTGACAAATCTCCTGTAATAGCTGCAAATACCAAGAAATCCCCTCAACTCTGTAAGAGTTTTAGGTGTGGATCACTCAACTATCGCTTGGATCTTCTCCTGAAGTACCTATACCCCTTTAATTCCAATGATGTGTCCCAAGTAGAGGACCTATGTCATCCCAAATTCACATTTGGACTCCTTGGCATACAAGGATTGGCCCTCCATGATAGTCAATATTTGTTCCACATGTTGAAGATGTTCCTCCCAAGTCTTGATATATATTAGAAAGTCATCAAAAAACACAAGAAGATGCTTCCTCAACTTCTTGTTGAAGACGTGGTTCATACATGACTGAAATGGATCGGGTGCATTGGTCAATCCAAATGGCATCACTAAGAATTCATAGTGGCCATAGTGACACCTAAAGGAATTCTTGGGGATGTCCTCCTCCCTCATTTTGATTTCATGGTAACCAGAGCACAAGTCAATCTTTGTGAAGTAGACAACCCCATGGAGTTCGTCCAATAACTCATAAATCCTCGGAATGAGATATCTATTTTTTATAGTCTTCTTGTTTAGTGCCCTGAAGTCAATGCACATGCGCATGGTTCCATCCTTCTTCTTGACCAGTACCATTAAAGAGGCAAAATGGATGGAACTTGGTCTAATGTGACCCATATCTAAGAGTTCTTTGATGGCCTTCTCTATCTCGTCCTTGTACTTATTTGGGTGTCTGTAGGGAGTGGTGATGACTGACTTTTCCCCCTCTTCCAACTCAATGACATGCTCAAATCCCCTATCTGGTGGCACTCCTGGTGGAAGGGGTCCAAACACCTTACTTTGTTTGTCAATGATCCTTTGGATCTTTGGTGCATAATGAACCTTCCCCTTTTTTTCCACACGTGTTGAAATCTTTCACTCAACAACATATACAATATTCTCTCTCCTGAAAATGGCCTCCATACACTTTGTTGTGACTACCCTGGCTGTGTTTCCTGACATGCCTCTGAGGATTGTCTTTCTTCCACTCTCTTCTATGAAGGAAATATCCATGGTATTGTAGTTGGTGGTGATAGGCCCCAATGTAATGGGCCACTGTACTCCAAGGATTATATTTGTACCAGGGAGGTCCATCACATAAAATTCCTATGCTAAATCATGCCTACCCAGTGTAAGTTGCATCCATGGAATGCACCTGTTACAAGGCATGGTGCTTCCTCCTACTACCTCTACCTTGAATCCTTCAAACTCAACTATGGGTATATGCCTCCTTTGTAGTAATTATGAGTCAATGAAGTTGTGAGAAGCACCCCTATCAATGAGTGTTGAAACCTTTTTCCTTTGCAATACTCCTCTCATCCTGAAGGTGTTGTACTTGGGTACCCCACTGATGGATTCCAATGTAGCCTTCTCCTCTATTGCACTTCCATGACCTGTAGCCTTCTCTTCTGTAGTTTCAGTGGTGTCTGCCTCTATGTTCTGTATGTGGCTGAAATCCTCATCCTCTTCATTATCAGATGTCACCTCAATGTATAGAACCTGCCCACGACCCATACACTTGTGGGATGGGTTCCACGGATCTTGTCATGTGTAGCATAGTTGTTTTCTTCTTAGTTCTCTTCTAGTGTTCTCATCCATCCTACCTCTTCCCATGTCAAATCCCCTTGGGTCTCTTCCTCCTGGATTCATTGGAGGTCTTTGATCTCTCCCTCCAGTGTTTAGAGGTGGTCTAGGCACAAATTTTGGTTTTTCATCTGGGCCTAGATCTCTCTTCCTCCAGATAGAATCCTGCAAGTTGGTAGGATTAAAATCCTTAGCCCAACCCTTCAAGGGTTCCATCAACCCCTCAGCGAAGAGAATCATGAGTCTATACTATGACACGTCTTGTACCATGACTGCTAGCCTCTGTAACTCCTCAATATACACCTCTAGTGCTCTTTTTTGTCTGAGTTGTGTGAGTTCCCTGAAATGTAGCTCTGGATCCCCCTAGTCAGACTTGTCAATGAGCCTCTGAGTAAACTCGATGTATGCCACTATCTGATTATGGCCAAGTGTGGTCAACCCATGGTACCACCAATCATGAGATTTTCCATCCAAGTACATGGTGGAAAACGTGATGGTATCCATCTCCGTCATAGGTTTAAGCTGCAGGTAAGTGTCTAGTTTATGTATCCACGCCTGTGCATTAATCTTGGCTTAACCATCAAAGTAGGGGATCTCCATATTCCCAGCCCTGTGCTCAAGACCATAGCTTCTCCTATGGTACGACTTGGAATTTCTTCTGAATTTTAATCCACAGAACTGATCTAGGGTGATCTACCTATGAAATGGTATGCTTAATGAGTTGCACGCCTTGACATATTGATCAAACTGATCCTCAAACTCATCTAGCTGGTTGGGCTGTGTGGGTTCATCTGTAAATGAAGGTAAGTACGCTTTAGGTGTGGTACTACTACTTGTCTGTCCCTGTGGTGCTCCCCCTCCATGGCTTCCCTCAGAATGATGATAGGGAATATGTTACTGCTGACATCTTTTCCCTCCATGAGATCCACTAGTTTCCATGTTGGCATAAGATTTTGGGCCTTTCCCCTTATGATTCATCTCCATTGGTACCTTTGAGATCAGAGCCTAGTTTGTCGATATATTTTCCAAGGTTTCCCTCAAATCGCTCTGAATTCTGTGAGATGCCTCCCGACTTTCCTATAAGTGTGTGACCAATGTACTCTTTGTCTGGAGTATGGATTTACGTAGTTCCTGTGTCAAGGTTGCTAAGCCCTGTGGCTCACTGTCCTCACATGAACCTTCCATATCGACCTCTATCTCACTTGTTTGTTTCCTTCTTCTTCCCTTATAAATTCCACTGAACTTCTGCAAGCACTAATCCTCACAGGATGGGAGGATCAGAGCTCTGATACCATTGTAATGTTCCCAAGCCAATTTTTTTCTTGGAACACTAACTGACCATTGATTTACTTATTTGTATGTGTGTGTTTTCATGTTGGCCTCTGAAGTTTTAGCCTTAGGGTTTACATTCATTTATTAAGCACAGATCTGAATATATACTCAATGGAAATACAAGATCTAATCGATACAAAAGATATGGAACCAAATAACATAGATCTGACCTTTATTATTATGAAAAGCAAGAACCTGATACAAGAGGATGCAGATATGGAATAACAACAGATGGATCCAATAGATAATAGATAAGCAGCTACACAATTCTCTGCATAAGAAATGCAAGCCTCCAAAGGCTAGATATACAATGAAGAACAATGCAAGAAGAACCAAGGTCAAATCCAAACCCCCTGGCTGATGGCACATCTTTTTGCAGAGCTAATGAGACCATTGTTTCATCCCAAATGAAGAATATCCCCAAACAACACCAAACTCCCTAGAAAGATAGATCGGGGCCAGTAGAGGCCCTCCCTGAAGTATCAAGTGAATATGACAATATCTACCCCTCCAAATTGTTGAAACCCTAATCAAGGTTGCACCCTCCTAAATATTGTCAAGTTCAATATTGTGTCCTTGATAGAGGAAGCCTCCAAATACACTGAAACTCTCTAGAAAGATAGATCAGGCCACCACAAGCCACTAGGAGAAGTCTCAGGGTCATATCTGAGGTGTAACCCCTCCAAACTGAGTAGATCTGAATCACAGTTGCGCCCTCCTTCTCTAAAAAACGTCCCAAAGCTCCAAATAATAATCTAGCAAGAGTAACCCTCACAAAATACTCCAAACCTGATGAACAAGGCCTTGCAAGTAATACTCAGGTGCTAGAATGTCAATAGACCCCGTCAATAAGTTGGATCGATCCCCTCTCCAAGGAATGATGCACCTCTTAGTGTGTTGAATGTATGTGTATCATAGGTTGAATGTACGGGTATGAAAACCTATGATACCCGTACATTCAACACACTATCCCATTAAAAACTGAAGTGAAACCCTTCCAACAAAATCTCCAGAAGTACCACCCATCCTTGGAACCTCTCATGTGTCAAGAGTTAAAGAAACTATTAGATGCCAAAATTATCTTCCAGGTTAGACACTTTGCATGGGTAGAAAATTTGGTTCCTGTAAGGAAAAAATAGGGGGAGATCCACTTATGCGTAGATTTCAGAAACCTCAACAGAGCTTCAGAAAATGACAACTACCCAGTCCCACCAATGGAGAAACTCTTGCAAACCATCTTTGGCTCTAATATTTTCTCCCTGCTGGATGATTTCTCAGTTTACAACTAGGTTCTAGTTTTAGAAGAAGACCGCTTGAAAACTACCTTCCAATCCAAGTGGGGAACCTTCGCTTATAAATGTATGCCCTTTGGGTTAATCAATGCAAGGGAAACCTTCCAGAGGGCCATGGAAATAGTGTTTTGAAGGCTAATCAACAGATGTGTAGTAGTCTATTTGGACGACGTAACTGTGTATTCAAAGAACAAAGAGGATCACATCCAACACTTAACCCAGATTTTTGAAAGGTGTAGGAAATACGGTATATCCTTAAACCCTAAGAAAACTATTTTCGGTGTCGAGGAAGGAAAGATGTTAGGCCACATTATATCCCATGCAGAGATTCACATAGACCCATAAAGGATTAAAGCTATAGCTCAAATCCCATTACCTCACAACAAAATGGCTATGTAATCATTCTTTGGGAAAATCAATTTTGTGAGGAAATTCACCCCCGATTTCACTGAAACTATAAAACCCTTACAAGAAATGATTCGTAAATATGCTAAATTTAAATGGGATGATGAATGGAAAAGGGATTTCAATAATATTAAGACGACAATATCTCAAGCACCAGTGTTGTGAAGCCCCAATTTCAATAAATATTTTTTCCTCTATACTTTCGCTTCTGACCAATCGTTAGTCGTAGTATTAGCTCAGAAGGATGATGAAAACAACAAGGCCCCAGTATCATTTATGAGCATTAACCTCCAAGGGGCCAAACTAAACTACCCTGCTATAGACAAGAAGGCCTATGCGGTATACAAGGTAGTAACACACTTTATATCTTACATCCTTAAGAACCATACCAAAGTCATCGTGCCTCACCCCGCAGTCTGATCCCTATTTACTCAACAGGAGATGGGTGAGACAAGAGGAAACTAGATGGCAGTGGTCCAAGAATTTGATCTAGATATAAAACCTGCTAAACTGGTTAAGGGACAAGGGTTATGCAAACTTGCAGCTGAATCCCAGGACCAAGTAAATGAAGATCCCAGATGAGAGAATGAATTGGCATTATGGTGTGGAGAAGATTCGTACATCTCCCCAGGGTAAGAGTCTTGGTATGAGAAATTAAATTATCTCCTGCATCATGGGACTTTCCAAGAAAACCTAAACCCTAGGGAAAGGAGAGCCCTTAGATTAAAATCCGCACAATATCGCCTCATAAATTTGGTGCTCTTCCGTGTTAATTATGATGGGGTAATTTTAATATGTCTCAAACACGAAGATACAGACAAAGTTCTGAAGGAGATTGATGATGGTCATGTCGGTGGAAATTTCGCAGGAAACACCACCGCTCATAAAATACTGAGAGCTGGATATTATTGACCTAATTTGTTCAGAGACACTCACACATATGCTAGAAACTGTAAGACTTGTCAAATAAGCGCGGGGAGGGAAAAGAGAGTAGTTGTCCCACTCCAACCGGTGGTCATTTCTAGGCCATTTGAGCAATGAGGGTTATATATCATAGGAGAAGTTACACCAAGTTCTTCAAAACAACATAGGTACATACTTACGGCCACCGATTATTTAACGAAATGGGAAGAGGCCATCCCTCTACCTCATGTAAATTAGAAGGTGGTGATCCAATTCGTAGAACAACAACTGATCAAAAGGTTCGGTGTCCCTTCTGTCCTTGTTTTTGATAATGCATTTTACTTTTTTTCCACCTTATTAATAGAGTTTTCTCTAGACAAAGGAATCATAATTAGATACTCTGCAAATTATTATCCATAAGGAAATAGAGTGGCATAATCAACTAATAAGAACCTAGTGAGGATATTGAAGAAAATAGTTACAGACAACCAGAGGAAATGACATAGTTCTCATAATGCCTTATGGGATGATAGAGTTACACCCAAGTAAGCTATAGGGAATTGTCCATACTTTTTTCTATACAAACATGAATCCATTCTCCTGAACGGGCTATATCTTCCATCCAGGATTCAAGAGGACAACCCTCATCAGTCATACAACAAAGCATTGATACTCTCGTTATGCTGGAAGAATAAAGGGAGAAAGCGAAATCAAAATTCATAGCTCATCAATAGATAGTGAAGAGGTGGTTTGATAAGCATAAGGCTAAAGAGAAGAGTTTTAAAGTGGGAGACTTAGTCCTGAAATGGGACCAAGCAAATGAGCCGAAAGGGAAACATTATAAGTTTCAGATATTGTGCCTCAGAACTTTCCAGGTGGCTAAGAATATATGGGTAGGCACATATCAATTGCATAATCTCAGGGGGAACCTGACGCCCTCCCAATGAATGACCAAGCCCTAAAACAATATTTCCATTAATTTTTTTTTTTTAAATTATGTGTTTATGTTTTCTCGATGTTTATTTTAGATACGCCGATTGCAAAATGCTTTTTTTTTGTTTTATCTGTTTCTATTTGTACTTATTCTCTTTTGAAGATTTTGTTTAGCAAGATAATGGTTTACCTCAAATAATGCAATATGACGAACTCAGTTCCTAACTCATCGCTCACATACACCACAAAGAAACGTTGGGGAACCCGCGGTTGTTTCGAAGGGATTTCTATCTAACCTACGTAGACAAACAACTTTGGATAAATGAAGAAGTGTTTGTACAGTGGTTTGGTGAAACCTTAAGGGAAAGATGGTAAGCTGGAAAAGACTACATGTACCTCAGAGACAGAGCTAGTAAGTTTCACCTTAACCATCTCATTTTGCAGATAAAAAATGTCCTCCTCTCCCACTCACTTAGGGCGTTCTGCCGAATAAAAACCAACTATATCAAATTAGTGGACAGTAGGAGAGGGTATGCAGGTAACTCCGCCAGGGCTATGGATGCTCGCTGGCAGTGGAGCAAGGTCTGTGATGTCGGGGTGACTTTGTTGGGGCTATGGACGCTCATTGGCAGCAGAAAAACACCATAGCAAGTGAAGGAGGGTAACTAAAGGCTTAGTGTGAGTGAATTATTTACTAGACTCTTATCAAAGGGGACGCGAGTCAGGGTTACAGGAAACAAAGGTGGAATAAAGGTTGAAAAACCCACATGCAGGCCCAAACACACCAAACATGGAATTTCAAATGCAAGGATAAAAGAGGCTCTTATTAAAAACTAGTTAAGTTCTTAACCATATTTTGCATCATCCAAGCCCGAGGGAGGAACACAGTCTCTGCTTTTGCCCAGTAAGTCACCATTTGTTGAGCACTCAACACACCCTAAAAATCCTATGTCATCTTTTCACTTTTTGGGTACCACTTGATCTTTGCATTTTCTGATTTGAATTCTTTTTGAGAAATGTTTGGATTTTCTTATTATATTGACTCTCATTAGCTTTTCAGGTCTATTTGAACTTATGAAACCCCATGAATTAAAAATCCTTAACGCCTGAATAAAGAACCAAAAAATCCAAGACACTTCACCCAACACACTCAGTTTCGAAATTGGAAGGAATTCAAAGAGGGAAAAGAACCACTCAGGAAACCTCAGTCATCGAGCACCGATCTTCATCGATATCTAAAAAAAGAATTTTTGTTTTATGACAAGTATTGCATAAAGATATCGCCGATAGTCGATCCCCTTCGGCATCGGTAAAAGATGAGGGGAATAGTCATTAACCAAGAAAGAAAAGAGATCTCCGATATCCGATGCCCGATGTGGTTATCGGAACCAGAAAAGTCTAAAAATATTACCACAGACATTCTAACCGTGCTAAAAGATACTCCCGATCACCGATCCCTGATGTGTTTTCGACATCGAGACTTTTGTGAAGAAGTTAATCCGAAGAAAAAAAAAACATGTGATAGGTTTATTGTCGATCGTCGACCCTGGATATTTTTTGGCATCGACAATTCAAGGTTTGTTTTAGAACGCATAACTTAAGGAAAGTCTCAACTTCGATTAATACATGCGAATTAGGTCACCGGTCTTCAACACCACGTGTCTTTGCTAGATTGGAGAACCGTACGGTCTAGTTTTTCCCCGAGTCATTCTTGGTTCCATAGGTCCAAGTAACACCTCTAAGTCATCTCTGCCACGACAACATTGTACGATGATATTGATCGGTGTCAGAGATTTTGTGAGAGAAATCAACGAAAAAGTTCAAAGTGCATCCCCGATTCCCGATCCACCCACTAAGAAAGCAACACTATGGGACATTTTAGCGTTGGATATGATAAGATTTTGAGCATTTAAGGGTATAATTAATACCAAATCCTGCATTAGTTTCTATCTCGTGTGAAAATCAAAACAATTGTTTAAAATCATCGATAGACCACATCACCCCCATGCCTCTGCCGTCAACCCATGATGAATTTAATTTGCAGAGATTCAGTGATAGATTTGTTTAAATTGCACTCATCACCTAAATTGAATGGTTGATGTGACATGGCAAGTTATTCACTGGTTTAAATTCTCTTGAGCCATTGTAAGCGGAATCATTCTGTGCTCAAGGAAATTCAGAGCATCCAGAGAAGTGAAATGAGCAATTTGAAAGTTGCAAAGATCCTGTGAGTATCAAATAACTATGTTTAGCAAGATTTACATGTATGTATCCAAGTTTGTGGATTTTACATGTTTACACTTCATATATTTTTTATCTGGTTTTGTTCTTCACATAGTCTCTGAAGGTTTATTTTGATTGCAGGAAAAATGCCTCCAAGAATGCCAACCACTAGACGATTGTCGAGGGCACCAAAGCTGAAAGAACCAGAGTTGGGTGAAGGCTCCTCTTCAGGGGTCGTGAAGCAATTGGAATACACTCCAAGACCGAAGCCTGTCATGAAAACAACGATGAAGGTTTTTAATCAACCTCTGGCCTTTGGAGATATAGAGGCAAGCATAGGGTCCAAGGAGACACTCCCACATTAGGGAGAGCTCTTTAAAAAGATTAGCCAAGAAGAATACCCATAATATATTCCACACAACGACCCAGATGTGAGGGTGCTTGACAACAAGGTGTTTCTGAATATCGAACGGTCGTACCTACACATGGTAGCAAGAATAACCCTCATCTTTCCCTATATAGAACTTCTAAAGTGGCTCATCAACCACACAGACACACAGAAGTGTTTAATCAATGACGAAAATGGTGGGTGTGTTGGGGTCTTCCTTCCGGTGGAGGTCCAGAAATATTACAAAATTCGAGACCCCAAGGAATGGATGAATACATATTTCATCATGAAGTTCTACGAGTGCCATGACACCAGCCAGGTGATGGCCTCATGGTGGAGGGAAGACAAGAAATACACCAATTGAAGCACCGACTGGTACCATATGGAAAACTTAAGGGAGTCATACATCTTCTTGATAGCTCTCATCTACCGATTGTATGGGGAGAAGGACTGCTCCAAATTTTCATAGGCATGGATTCCCTTAGCTTACACAGTGGCAATTTCAGGGAGAGGCTTCAACAGGTTAGCCATCATTTCTAAGCAGCTAAGCATATGCATACAACAGGCTTAGATGCTGAAGGAAGGAGAGACACCAACCTTCTACATGGATTCATATTTACTTGATGTCATGTGCACCAGAAACATTTTCGTCGGCATGAACCTGAGTTGGAACGTCACAGAGCTCCCTATTCATGTATATTTTAGAATCCCATGGGAGAATAGGTACAAGGAGTCTTACTCTCTCATCTGCAATGAATTCATCGCATGTATTTATTCATTATTTTTAAGAAAGATTGCCCAATACTATCAGCCGCGACCAAAAAGATGATATCAAAAGTAGGCCACTAGTATTTGGATGAGAGCGATACCTACATCAGGGTGTTCGGAGCTACCAGAGCACCACACCTCCTACCAATGCATGTCCCTGATCGGCTTATAGTAGGGGAGATATGCTACCAAACCATCCAACAAGGCTACAACGCCACTCTGGTCAAGGATAAGAAACAAGCGTTCATACCTTATGGTTTCCATGTAGGCTTCTACATGGTGAAAGAAACCACTCAAGACAAACAATAAGGGTTGATCCAATTAGAGTTCAGATTCCATATGGGTCGATTCTGCAAGCATGATCCAAAGTGTCTCGTCTTGAAACATGCTTCACAAGTGTCATCATGTTGGCCATACGCCCATGACAAATTTGAAGATGAAGTCTTCATGGAAAATGCCCAAGAATGGGACGAGGTGGTGGCAAGGATGGCCGACCCCAAAATGACTAGGTTCAGAGGCATGAGCCTGGATGAACATGCGACAACCATAGAGAAATCAGCTCAAGAGGCCCTCAGAGCTAGAGAATAAATGATAGCGACATAAGCAACAAAGGTTCCCCTGGTAGCTTTGGTCATGTAGGATAGAGGTTTCCCTATGACGCAGGACGCACAGGAAAGAGGGTTTCTCAAGATAGAAAATACGCAGTGAATAATTGATCAGCTGTAAGACGACCCAGACCTGGCAGGAATGACAGGGTCCCCTGCCGAGAACCCAAATGAAAGCTAGACAGGCCCAATCGGCCCTGAACTAATAGGCATTGATGAAATCGACAAGTTAGAAAACCTTGAAATCACAATGTCACATGCCAAATCAACGGGGGGTGTTTCAGCTCAGCCGAAGATAGTCGAAACATCAGGGAGAGAAAGTGCACCAAACCCCCTCAGTGAATTGATAAACATATATGATGATGAAGAGAGCCTGGAGGTATCCCTGGTGACCCATGTACATATCATAGAGAAAAAGGAGCCAAAGAAGGCATCTTCCCCAGCTCCTGACGTTCAAATTCACCTCCCACAGAGTGAACAAGACGTCGAAAGTGTCTTAGACACTAAGCTCCCTGATGCGCCAGAGACCCAAGTGGATAGTCCGAAGGATGAGCCATGGTCGGGCAAACAAAAGGAAGAAGCTCCACAGCTGGAAATCAACGTCTCAACGACCAATAGCCAAGTAAGTACCAAACAAACAAAATCCAGACTTTCGGAACACAGGGAGGAAGTTCAAGAACCCAGTATTGAACAAATATATACCATCAGGAGCCTGGGAAATACACTCACTTGGGGAGATCAACAAATCCCTGAACCTGTGGATGAAGTTGATGACATACATGCCATCAATTACGACCGAAAAAGAAACGTTATCATCTAGAGAACCACCAAGAAGAGGAGGATTGTTGAAATAATGTAACTGCAAAGTGTATTCTTATTATTATTTGATATATTATTCATTGGATCAGTCCCCATTGTGGATTGATCATGTTGGCTATTGTAAAAGGACCAAATCCCCTTTTGCAGATTGGTCATAATATAATTGTAATAGGTAGATAGAGAAGTCAGCCCTGAAATATATCAAAGAGGCCCCATAATATAATAAAGGTGGTTATAACCACCCAGTAGAAGAAGTCGGCCCTGCCAGTGAAGGGACACTCCCACACATGCCAGTCTTGTATAAATAAGGAGGCTAGCGCCTCACTTAGATACACTTCACTTTCTCATTGAGAGACAAGTTTCAGAACTGCAGTTGGAGAAGAGAGAGAGAGAGAGGCGCATCTTTAGGAGAGGACTTTTTGTATTTGCCTGATTTATCTCTTGGAATTGTATTGGCTATCTATAATAAGGAAGTTTTGCTGGGTTTTCTTCCCCTAGAGGGTTTCCCAGGATAAATGTTGTGTCTCTTGTGATTGTGTATTTCTCAGTGATCTTGTCTTATGTTGTTGTTATCTATTGAAATGAAAAATAACTATAATAATGGCTTAAACATTAACATGGTATCGGAGCCAAGCTGAAGAAAACATATTTCACAAGAGTGAAAAACGTCACTATTGTCATAAATGCAAATTAGGGCTTTTTGATGGTGAAACATTTCAGCCCTAAAACTATCTAGAAAAGTGTGCCCTCCCCCAAGGATTAATTTGGCACTCTCAACACACCTTTTTAGTGGCTATGTCTCCCAAAAAGTGAAACCCTAGTTTCACAAAGCACCAAAAGTACCAAAAAACCAGTGTACCAGAAGTACAAGAGGTACCAGAAAACCAGAAGCACCAGTCCAAAAATCTGCAGATCAAGTTTGGAGGAGAAAAAGTTGGATTTTCTCAGATCCAAACACACCAGGCTACTCACCTCAACCAACCACACCTCTTGGTAAGTTCATAATTTGATTTTGAACATTTTCATTTTTCGGTCATTTTCCTAGCTCCAGGTAAAAGATGTCTGGAAGCACCAAGCTTGTTGACAAGATGGAAGGTGTGGAAAAATTCCGTGCCTGGAAGTATAGGATTGGAATCGTTCTTGAAGAGAATGACCTAGCAAAATTCGTCAAAGGAGAAATTCCGGAACCCAACGATGCTGCAGAAAAAGCCAAGCATCAAAAGGACACAATCAGGGCCAAAATAATCATTGCAGATTCAATCAAAGACCACCTGATTCCTTATGTGTCATCTAAGAAGACTCTGAAAGAAATGTTTGATTCCTTGACCAGACTGTATGGAGGAAAGAACATAAACCAGAAGATGAATCTAAGAACTCAACTGAAGAATACAAGGATGTAGAAAGGAGAAACAATTCAGGAATATTTCTCCAGAATCTCAAAATTCAAAGAACAGTTAGAAGAAATTGGAGATACCATAGACGAAGACAAACTCATAATGACAACCCTAAATGGTATCACAAGACCTTGGAATGAATTCATCCAATTGATATGTGCCAGAATGGAGAAACTAAAGTTTGATAGTCTATGGGAAGAATGCATCCAAGAAGAAACAAGAGTAGCTAACCGTGAAGCGCTACTGGCAAGAGATGATGATCAAGCCCTAGCTACTCACACCAAAAGAGGAAGGAATAAACCCTACTTCCAAAAGGAGACTCATAAAGAGCCTCAACCGCCAAACAAATTCAATAATAAAGAATCTCATCCAAGGAGATTTAAGAAGAAAGGACAACGAAAGGAAAGAGATTACTCATTTGTACAATGCTACCATTGTGATCAGATGGGACACATTGCAAAATTTTGCCCAGCCATATGAGAAGAATACAAGAGAAAACATAAGAGGCACCATGCCCATGTAGTCGAATATTAAGAGCCACTTGCAAAAATGATAAGAGGGAAGATCAAATACCATGTCTTAATCTTGGTCCTCTTAGGATCTGTAACACCTAGAGAGGACATTTGGCTCATTGATAGTGGTGCATCCAAGCACATGACGGGACAAAGAGACATTCTCTCTTGTATCTCAGAAAAGAAGTTTTCTCAGAAAGTGACACTTGGAGATGATCGCCAATATCCCATCAAGGGAGTGGGAGAATCAAACTACAAACTAAATTCAGGGAATTCACTAAAAATGAAGGATGTACTATATGTACCAGGTTTGACAAAGAACCTACTCTCCATTTCAACTTTAGAAAATAAAGGCTTCAGAGTTTCCTTTATAGATGGAGAAGTTCTTATGTGGGCTAAAGGAGAAACCTTAAATGAAGCAATCATCATTGGAAGTGAAGAAAATGGATTGTATAAACTAAAGGGTCACTCAGAGGCTGCCATGACCCATGCCATTGAAAAATCATGTGAACTTTGGTATAGAATATTAGCTCACATCAACTACAAGGTGCTACTATACATATGCAAAGTGGTCACAGGTTTACCAGAACTCAAGGTTAACCATGAAGGTGTATGAAATGGATGTGCACAAGGGAAGAACATCAAGAACCCTTTTCCGAAGAGAGACAAAAAAACAGAAGGAGTCCTAGAGCTCATTCATTCAGATGTATGTGGCCGAATTCCATCATCCTCCATTGGTGGGTATGCATATTATGTATCATTTATTGATGATTATTCTCGTAAGACCTGGGTATATTTTTTGAAATCTAAAGATGAAGTGTTCAACAAGTTCAAGGAATTCAAATCCTTGATAGAGAATCTTTCTGAAAGAAAGATTAAGATAATCAGGTCAGATAATGGAGGAGAATATACCTCAAAAGAGTTTGTGTACTTCTGCAAAGATGTTGGGATCAAGAGGGAACTCACTACTCCCTATAATCCCCAACAAAACAGTGTAATTGAACAAAAGAACAGAACGATAATGGAAGTTGTGAAGACTATGATCCATGATCAATATCTTCCTATGTGCTTATGGGCAAAAGCAACAATGGCAGTTGTATATGTGCATAACCGATTGTCCCATAGTGCACTTGGGCTCAAGACCCTGGAAGAGATGTTCACCAGAAAGAAGCCAGAGGTAAGACATCTCAAAATATTTGGCTGTCTAGTATTTATTCATATACCGAAAGAGAAGAGAAACAACCTGGAACCTTCAGAAAAGAAGGGAATATTTGTGGGATATTGTGAGGTCTCCAAGGACTTCATAATCTATATACTAGGTCACCGTCACATTGAGATTAGCAGGGATGTGACCTTTGATGAAGACGCAGTGCTCAAGAAATAAAGAAGATTCCAGCTTGAAGAAGTATATGAAGAGGAACCCGTAATCCCTAGAACTGCAGTGAGGGAGGTTCCCAGAACCGCAGAACTAGTGAGGGAAGTCATAACTTCCCCTGATGAGGAAATTCTAGAAGACCATGATATATTATAAGTTCAAGAACCTCCTTGGATGACGATCCTTCATTAAAGAAAGCTAGCTTGGGATAGAGATCTTATTCAAGATGGAGAGAAGTATGGTGTTCTCGAGGGAACTACGAGACAAGTGAAAATACCAATGCCATTCTCCAGTTATACGGCTTTGATGTGTGATCATATAGAGGAGGAGCCTACCTTCTTTGAAGAAGCCATTCAGAGGAAAGAATGGGCAGATGCCATGACAGAGGAATACCAATCCATAATAAAGAATGAAGTATGGGAAATAGTTCCCAGACCGAAGAGTAAATATGTGGTATCCTCCAAATGGCTCTTCAAAATAAAACATGCTGCTGATGGAAGTATTGAGAAATATAAAGCAAGATTTGTCACTCGTGGATTTTCTCAAAAGGAAGGCATTGACTATGAAGAGACATTATCTCTTGTATCCAGATACACTTCGATCAGAACCATCATAGCTCTTGCAACTAAGATGAAGTGGAAGTTACACCAGATGGACGTGAAGACAACTTTCCTAAATGGTTTCATCGAAGAGGAAGTGTATATAGAGAAAACTCAAGGATTTGAAGTTGAAAACAGGAAGTCTCATATCTACAAATTGAAGAAAGTCTTATACAGATTAAATCAAGCCTCTAGAGCTTGGTATGGCCGTATAGATAGTTTTATGACAAGCTTAGGCTTTACCAAGAGTAAAGCAGATTCTAACCTCTACTTCAAGGTCATGAACGATGAGCTAGTAATACTATTACTGTATGTGGATGACTTATTCTTAACTGGAGAAGAAAAGCTCATCACTGAATGTAAGAAGAGACTCGCTTCAGAATTTGAGATGAAAGACCTTGGCCTAATGCACTATTTCTTAGGTCTTGAGGTATGACAGAGTTGAGAGAGAATATTCCTTAACCAAGGGAAGTATGCAGTCAAAATCTTGAAGAGATTCGACATGTTAGAGTGAAATCCCATGAATACACCCATGGAAGTGAAGCTGAAGCTGTTGGTTGATACTTCATTAGAATTAATTGATACCACACTGTGTAGACATATTATAGGATCACTGATGTACCCGACGAACACCAGACCAGACATTTTTTTTTCTATGAACACCTTGAGTCAGTTTCTGGTAGAACCTAGACATGTTCACCTTGTGGTTGCAAAAAATGTGATGAGGTACCTTAAGGGTACATTAGATTGTGGTCTCAGTTATGATGGAGATCATGATTTTACACTGAGTGGATACACTGATTCAGATTGGGCAGGAAGTGTTTCTGACAATAAATGCACTTTTGGATGTTGTTTCAATTTGGGATCATCCATGATCTCGTGGCAGAGTAGGAATCAATCCAGTATTTCTCTTAGCACAATGGAAGCATAATACATTGTTGCATGTTATTTCATCTGCGAAGATATATGGCTTCGAAAGTTGTTGACTGACCTATTTGACCTAGAGATGAAAGCAACCACGATCCTATGTGACAACTAGAGCTGCATAAAGATGACAAAGAATCCTGTATTCCATGACAGTTTGAAGCACAGAGAGATTTGTATCATTACATCCGTGACATGGTGTAGAGGGGAGCCATAAAGCTCTAGTACGTTAGCACGAATGAACAAGTTGCTGATGTGTTGACCAAGCCTCTATCTCATGTAAAGTTTTATCACTTTTGAGATAAGCTTGGTATAGTCCGAAAGGACCTTCCTCGAAAGGGGGAGTAGTTGTTGTGATGAGACATCTCTTGCTTCCAGCTTCATTGCTGTGACGTAAAGCAAGAAGATGTGATGTGACTAGTATTGATCTTCCGGCTTGATAGCTGTGATGCAAAGCTAGTCTAGTATCTTGCTTCCAACCGGATGGTTGTGATGTAAAGAAAGAATATGTGATGTGACTAGTACTGAGATTCTGTCTTGACAGTTGTGATGCAAAGCGAGTCTAGTATCTTTCTTCCAATCGGATGGTTGTGACGTAAAGAAAGAAGATGTGATGTGACTAGTACTGAGCTTTCAGCTTGACAGCTATGACACAAAGCTAGTCTAGTATCTTTCTTCCAACCAGATGGTTGTGACGTAAAGCAAGAAGATGTGATGTAACTAGTACTGAGCTTCCGGCTTGAAAGCTGTGATGTAAAGCCAGTCTAGTATCTCACTTATAGATTGATTGTTGTAGCGTAAAGAAGGACGAGCATATTGCTTCCGTCTTGACAGCTGTGACGTAAAGCTAGATGATGAGATGAGACTAGCACTGTGCTTCCGGCTAGATAGATGTGACGTAAAGCCAGTCTAGTATTCTTCTTCCAGCTTGATTGTTGTGACGTAAAGTAGGACAAGTATCTTTCTTCCAGCCTTATTGCTATGACGTAAAGCAAGACTATGAGATGAGACTAGAATTGTGCTTCCGGCTTGATAGCTGTGACGTAAAGCCAGTCTAGTATTGTGATGATGAGCCAGCCTCATGCTGTGATGATGATGTATTAGTTTTATACTAATACATATTGATGCAGATGATGATTGCATTCCTTTGAGAATGATGATGCTGTTGATGAAGAAAAATTTCGATGATTTATAGATACGCCAGTCAATGTTCCAAGATGATATTGATGATGATGTCCTCCTGATGATGTTGATGATAAAGGTCTCTCTCTCATGTGATGTTGTTGAAGAATACCCTTCTTTTTAAGGGGGAGTGTTGAAATAATGTAACTGCAAAGTGTATTCTTATTATTATTTGATATATTATTCATTGGATCAATCGCCATTGTGGATTGATCATGTTGGCTATTGTAAAAGGACCAAATCCCCTTTTGCAGATTGGTCATAATATAATTGTAATTGGCAGAAAGAGAAGTCGGCCCAAGAATATATCAAAGAGGCCCCGAAATATAATAAAGGTGGTTATAACCACCCAGTAGAAGAAGTCGATCCTGCTAGTGAAGGGACACTCCCACACATGCAGTCTTGTATAAATAAGGAGGCTAGCACCTCACTTAGATACACTTCACTTTCTCATTGAGAGACAAGTTTCAGAACTGCAGTTGGAGAAGAGAGAGAGAGAGAGAGAGAGAGAGAGAGAGAGAGANNNNAGGAGAGGAATTTCTGTATTTTCTTGAGTTATCTCTTGGCATTGTATTGGCTATCTATAATAAGGAATTTTTGCTAGGTTTTCTTCCCCTAGAGGGTTTCCCAGGATAAATGTTGTGTCTCTTGTGATTATGTATTTCTCAGTGATCTTGTCTTATGTTGTTGTTATCTATTGAAATGCAAAGAACTATAATAATGGCTTAAGAATTAACAAGGATCACTCTAGATTGGTCCATCCTCATCACCACAAAGGAAAATTTGATAAATACAAAGCATGCCAAAAAATCCAAACTTATCGACGCAGGGATGAAAATCACATATGCCACCCTGGACAGAGAAAAAAAGGATGAAGAGGAGTTGGTTGTTGCTATGAAAGAATTGGAACATGGTGCCAAGGCAGGGGCAACAGTTCATGGAGAACTCGATCAAAGTTCGAGCCATGTTGCAACAATTAAGTGCCAAAATAGTCAAGTATCGGGCACAGACAATAGGGATACGAGAGATCCTTTTGGCCCCAATGGAACAACATATATTCCCGTATGCTAACACATGGGAGGATATCTTCATCAAGTGGTCAGAGTACAAGAATATTCATCCACTCAAGTGAGATCATTTGATGACTTTTTGAAGACTGATAGAAGAAAGCACCATGTGGCAATTGTTTTTTTACTTAGCTACACTTCAATAGTTATTTTTAGTTAACAATATGTTATAAATAGGAGGATCAAGCTGTTATGAGGGTCGATGGTTGTTGCAAATACCCTCATTTTGGATTTTGTAAAGAACTATTTTGGAGCTGCCTTAATTGAGAAGTCATGTTTAGGACCAAAGACAAGTTTGTGCTTTTCATCAAAAGTGTGTATGATTGGATGTGGAGACAAATTATTTCTGATTTCACCTCATGAATGTATGTTGTAACGAGTAAGAGCTTCTAAATTTGTTGATAAGTTATCTAATTCAATGTTTTACAGTTCTTTTCTTTTATGATGAAAATTAAATCGTTGTGTTATTATGTAATTGATGATTAGAGTTAAGAGAATTATTTTTCTTGCTATAATTTATTGCATATGTGTTTTCTTCTGATAATCACACCTCAGTCAATAATTGGAACACCAACAGGTTAATGTATTATTACTAGGCTTGTGGTAGAGAATCATTGTTTGCATGCCAGAGTGAAAGGGTTATCCCCATCTCAGCCTTTTCCAGTAGTTAAGATTTCCCCACTTTGTTACCTAGTTGGTTTATACCGACTTTTATCTTGTATCAGTCCCACCTATAAGACAAAATACAAAAAAGAGAGTGTCAAAATTGAAGGAGAAACCTTCACCAGAAAACATAAAGCCCATCGATAAATTGGTTAGATCACAATATCTGGAGAACCATTCCACCATTAAATGCTGCAGAGTCTAATTGGTCCTTGGTGGCAGGTTTGGTTCGTACTGTTGAGTTAAAGGGATTTAGGATCCCACAACAGGTTTGTGCATGAAAATATTTTTCTCTAGGAGGTTGCATACCAGACCATCATACATGGGGTTGGAGGGATGTTATATCGACTTAAAAAGAAATCTAGCCACCACTGCCACTATATGTTGGGAATTACTTCTTTGAAAACACCAAGCAATCCCAAGCAGAGGTAAAAACCCTGATTTATTATCACTTCAGAGAAGAATAATATAGAAGACATGATCTGAAGAATACTATGAGAGACCAATTCAATAGAATTAGTATACCCTGGGAATACAAAACAAACATCTGGGAAGAGGAAGAAGTGCATCAGAATACCCAGACCTATGATGAAGTCATCTTCAACAGACATGGCTAGCCAAAGGTGAGAATTGTGGATGAAGAAAGGGATAGAGAAGAAGCCAAAAAGAAAGAAGAGGAAGAGGAAGTTGAGCAGTCTCCCCATGGTTCCACCTCAATACACTCGGGGTTAGTAGAAGAGATAGAAGAAGCACCATTTGACAAGAATAGAAGGGATACAATAAAGGTCCACAAAAAGAAGAATGACACAACAAAGAAGAAACAAAAGATTGAGGAAGATAATGCCAAAGAGAAATATGGGGAAGAAGTAAAAGTTGCAACAGAATGAGAGATCAAATGAAAAGAATAAGTAACAAGAGAGGAAGCAACATAAAAAGTGGAAAAGGCAATTGACTACCTGTGCTAGACGAGCTCGGGAAAAATCTAGTAACAAAAGAGATGATAGAAAAGGTGCATAATAGCACGAATCAAAGACGAGAAGTAGTCGAAGCACCCACTACAATATCCACAGACCTCATAGAGAAACACTTATTGAAACCAATAAAGTTCCATACCATGATACAAGCGTTCATGGAGACACTAGTAAAAAAAATGAGCACCCTCAAAGACAACATGGCCATGAACAACGCATCCCTGAAACAACTAACTTACAAAAGGATCAGATCCCTGTATGATCAAATAGAAATATGGAAAGTATACATAAGGGATAAAAATATTTGAATGAAGAAAAAATAGTGGCTAGAATATGCCAACACATATTTCTTATTTTGTCTCTTTCCCAACCAATCTCAATCTTGTCCTTCTTGTACACTTGTCACTAGGAAGTAGGAAACTTAACCATTTTTTTGTAACCTCCTCTTCAAGAAGAAGGAAAAGAGTCATTTAGAAGTTATTGAGAACTGCATAAGTAAGAGTAGAGGCTAATGTGTAAAGGGATTTTTGGCTCTTCAAACATTGTCCACTTCTAAACTTTTTTGGGTACACAATGTCAACTAAAATTGGAGAGTTTTCCTTAGAGTTTTGATGCACTATCGTTGAAACTATTAATATTGAGAAGTCCTCAGGGCCAGTTTTCTGAAGAAGGAATACTTGTGTGTGGATAATTATATGTTGTGAATTATTTTGAGTGAAGATGTATGATGTTCACATGGACGGTAAGAATGCTTGTTTGATTATAGATTAACTCTTATGCACTCTATGTTATTATGCGGTTTTAAGTATTTGTTCAAATATATTTTTGTCTTGATATAATTTATACTATTCTCGTTATATATATTTTCACTCACTTGTTTCTAGTTCCGCTCTTATATTTCAGCTATTTGTGTGGAAGTTTATGAAAAATTTAGTTTCATTTACAACTCATCGATTACTTTAGCCTGCTCCTAGCTAGGATATATTACAGTAGATTAGAGATAGATTAGTTTTTTTTCAATACATAGTATTCATCTACATATTTTCATTGCATATTTTCTCATCATCCATCCTCATCGGTAAACCAGACCGTAATTAGCAAAAAAATCCAAAAACAATAACAATGGCAGTCGTGCCAAATTCTAGATGGGACTCCTAATCCAAATGGTGCATAGTCTAGTTAGGACCATGTATCGGGGAGTACCCCTTACTATTTTCGAATGAATTTAGGCCCATAAACACAATATTATTATGGAATAATTACACACTAAAAATCTCAACCAAAATAAAATGCAACGAAAACAATAGAATTATAGAAATATATCCATGCATAGTAGACAAAATATTTTATCCTGGGAAACCCAACCTAGGGAGAAAACCTAGAAAATTTACTTATGAAGAATTCAAGTAAATAAGTAAATCACCAATCAATGAAGAAACCCTAGCACAAGTTGTCCTTAGCATGAGGACGAACCCTCAAGAAATAGCGAACCACCAAAAGATAGTGAACCCTCCAAAAATAGTGAACCACAAACAACTAACAACTGGCTAATGCGCACTTGATAAGAAGAGTCGTGTGATGATGGTAATGAAAATTATCAAGTCTCTTATTTATAGTGGTCAAGTCACCTTTAATTTCCTTGTGGGTCCGACTTCTTCTTGTGTCTTCAATATCTTCTTTAATTGCTTTCTGGGGTTTCTTCAATAGTTTAATGGGATTTGACTTGTCTTCTTAGAATTTCTTCTTTACTAGAAACGTTTTTTATGATCCTTGTTGATGTGGCATCTCCTCACATGATTGCATAATTAATATACGGATATAATGTTGAGTATACTCACCGAGAAGCCCCTCATCATGAGAGTTATCTTGAGCCTACATCTTCAACATTAGACTAGACTTGTAAACATGTCAAACATGCCCTATAAAAAAAATCACTTCACCTTGAAGCAGGAAATGTGAGAGCATCTCAATTATTTATCACTCGTCAAATAAACATGACTACTAGGAGAAATAATACATCTGGTTCATTCACCACTAGCCAAATCATCATGGCCTCGTGAGTGAATGTATCATTCTCCCTTGGTCAAATCAACATGGATAATTTGGGAGAATGTCTACTCGATGATGCTAACTGGAGAAACATCAACATCCTAAGCCATTCACCACTAGCCAAATCAGCATGGCCCAATTAGTGAATGTATCATCCTCCCTTGGTCAAATCAACATGACCAATATGGGAGAATGTCTTCCTGATGCTGAAACATAAACACATTCTACCATAAAAATACATCAAGCATGGACAACATGCTTGATCTTGTAACCCTCTGTATAAAATTCTCCATGTTTGGTAAAGGCTAATTGTATTTAAGCGATAGATAGTTAGGATTTTGAAATTCAACAAACAATTTGATCTCAACAATCTTCTTCCTTATCACTACCAGGTTAGCAACCCAGGATGAAGATAGGAGAAATTATATTTGTGGCCAACATATTCTCTAGCTCCTTTTTAATAAGTGGAAGGAGTTTTGGATTGATCCTTCTTAACTTCTGCATGAATGGTTTCACATCATCCTTCAAAGAGATAGTATGTTGAATGATATCCACTTGATATGCCATCAAATCATCATAAGTGTTGGATATATTACACACTCGCCTAGGTAATTCTTTTCCTAAGGTTGATAGTCCAATGTTGAGAATGTTTTATTAGATGAGAATATTATCTCTAGAGAATATTACCCTGCAAACCAGGGCACTCCTCTTCCATTCATAGTCAGTTACACTTAGTTACACTCAGTTGGACTAATGGAAGTAACTCATGCATGGAAACCTTAGTTTTATCACCATTAGTTGCATGTGTTTCTCTCACTTCCACACATGTGACTCAGTTAACTAATGATTGCATGGATTGGTTAACTAGGACTAGGTGGAAAATTACTTCATTTTTTGTTAGTGAGTGTCTAGATCTATCTATATCATTACTATTCCGACTTCACATAGCCATGTAGAGTATATCATGTGTATTTTACCATTTTACTCATACAATGAATACACTTCTATTGATTATTTTTTCTCATCTCTTCTCTCCTCTCAATTTGCAAGATTTGTACGAATTGTTGTAAGGTATATTCTTTGTGTAGGTTTCACCACAATTCTACAATAAGACCATGTGAGCACATCACGATACTCCCAAACCAAGTTTTCATCTGTTTTTTTTCCTCTATTTATATATTCTTCCTAATTTTGATCATTTTAGGGCTAGATTTTCATCCAATATTGAGTTGTATATATTCCTTAGGCTCATTGGTTTCTTTATTTTGTTTGTATATATCATGTCAATCGAAGATCCTTTCCAATGGAACTAAACCATTTAGAACCATGTTGTTGTTAATAAATTTATATTTCTTGAATTCATCGTCATCATCATCTTGACTTCACAAACCCACTTTACAATCAACAAACTCTTGCAAGTTGTTTATGAATCTTGTTACCTAAGAGTCCTGAAACATTTGCTAGTGCTCAAAGTTATCTGAGATTGAATGTCAAAATATGATCTCCATCTTAGCTTCCGCTAAAGTGAGGCTCTGACATGGTTGGAGGGTGTTTGATGCCACTTAAAGGCATCTTCATGGGTATTCTAATCCCTTAGAATGCGTTTGATTGAAAATACATCAAAAAATTCCATGATATCCCACATTGCATGTTTATATCTCTCTAGTTAGTCATTCTTCACAACATATTGATCCTTCACCTACAACACTACAAGGTTAAAGTGTCTGATTACCCACAATACCTTTATACCCATAGTTGTGGCTAAATCAAGTCCAAGAAGTAAATCCTCATATGTTGTGTTGTAACATATATTAAATTTGACTATGTTGCCCAAAGTACAAATCGGTTCTCATTTATTCATATTGACAAGGGGCTGTTGGCATTGGGAATGTCATCAGTGCATTGGGAGCATAGAGGATGCAAGAGAAGTGTCTGGATGAATGGGCTACTGACCCTAAGGTCAAGTGTGTTCTTGTTGAGGGAAGTTCACCTCGGGCTTTTTCTGCAGGTATGGATATAAAAGATGTAGTTTCTGCTATAAAAGAAGACAAAAACACTAATCTTGTGCGAGAGGTATTCTTGGAAGAGTGTAATCTCATTTGTAAAATTGTCCATTATGAAAATCCCTACATTTCTTTTATGGATGGTGTAACAAGGGGTTTTGGATTTGGACTATCTGAGAGAGATGGAGGTTACAACGTGAGCTTCAGGGATACTTTCGTGCAGAATGTGTATGACAATGTTATAACATCTGTGAGAAGTGGGGGCAGTGGAGGAGGAAGTTTGATATCGCAGTTGTTTCCTGAAGGGGTGGATTATATAAACGATGGGTACGCCATTGTGTTGTCCAAAAACCCATCAACAACTAACATTATTTCTCGCCAGTCTGCGAGATTGAGTGCTTTCAATTCCATGTGCAATTTCAAGTACAGGTGGGGTTGTAAGAGAGGAGTCACTGTTACTCCTTGGGCAACAATAGTCATGGATACACAAGCCGTTGATGAAGATGATGATTCCGATGTGATGGTCATGAATTAAGAATGCTCTTGCGCTGCTCCTAAATCCAATTGTCCTGACTAACCAATGATCCAATCTCTTTCTCTCTTGTTTCCGACTTGCAATGTATAAGGAATAAGTCTGCGTCGTTTCTAATACTAAAAGAAATCGTGCATTTCGATGATGCCAACGGTCATTATTCCTTTATTGGATTGTTCAATTTTAAAACGAAATGAGGTCGCTAATCTCTTATCGGATTGTTGAAACTAACCTAGCCACAGGTTCCACTTAGGTCAAGTGGCAAGTAGGTTAATGAGGTTACTGTGTTAATCCAGTGTCCTAATGATTAATGGAGAGCCTTGCAAAAGTCCCCCAATGTTTATGACAAACAAGTTTTCAAGGCTCTAGATTTTGTTATCAACGAAGCCAGAAAGAATAAAATTCGCCTTATTTTATCTTTGTCCAACAACTGGGAAGCATACGGAGGCAAAGCACAGTATGTCAAATGGGGTCGAGATGCAGGCCTTACTTTAAGCTCCGAGGATTCCTTCTTTTCAGACACTACACTGAAAACCTACTTCAAAAACCATATAAAGATCATTCTGACTAGAGTTAACACGATCACTAACGTGGCCTACAAGGACGATCCAACTATATTTGCTTGGGAGCTCATGAATGAGCCTCACTGCCTGTCTGATCCATCTGGAGACACATTACAGGCATGGATTGAGGAAATGGCAGTTTATGTGAAGTCCATCAATCGAAAGCATTTATGGACTAGCGGATGTTAGTACGATGATTGGATGAGGAAGAAGTGCGTTGTATTTTGGGGAGGTTTAAGACCGAAATGGTCGATATGCTGTCTGCTACAACCACATCCGAGTTTCACGTAAAGTTAGAAAATCTCCATTCACTAAGTGGTATATTGCTATGCTTTATAACCAATGTTGCTAGAGAAATATTCCTATCAGTGATGTGCGAGTACGTTACTGAAAATTCTGGTAATGGAGAAAATAGTAGGGGATTGGACGTGCTCGTAAGTGTTGATGAGAGATCTGACGAGATTCCAAGTGTCCAGCGTAACGATGTAGTTTCTGGCATTCATTTTTACGTTATGAGATTCACGGAGGAGAATAGCACTTTTCACAGTGAGCATCTGGAGCCTGGGAATGGAGAACAACGCCTCACTCTACTCCATGATCATGACAGGCGCTGTCATAACATTCGACGCTCTCACAGTCGATGTCATAGAATAATCCTGTCGCGTCCACTGTCAAGCTTGTAGAGAGCAACAATGAAGTCAGCCAGTGGTTATGGACGCCTTTTAGGCATTGATTGTTGTAAATGTGTCCTGGGTATAGACGAGGGGTTGCTAAGACATTTCAAGCGCTCTGAGGTGGGAACTCATGTCAGAAGTATTCAACACTGGGCGTTCGGACTCCACGATACCAGAGCTCTAAGAAAGGATGTGCGTATGAATGTGCCCACAACTCCTGAATTAGGGTTGTTTTTGGATGAAGAGTCCACGTTACCAGAAAGAACTGATTTAACTCTAGTCAATAAGCTTAAGCGACATTTAAATGATAACTCTTGTTTTAAAGGAGAACGAGGGAGAGCGTTCTCTATTCGTCACTATGTTGATGAAGTTATCTATGATGCTAATAGTCTTTTGTAGAAAAATAGAGATTTGCTGCATTCTGATTTGCTCCAAGTATTATCTACAAGCTATTATGAGCTTCCACGGCTGTTTGCATCTAATATAGCTAAAGAGGCTCAGGATTTGACAAGTCCCCTATGGAGGAAAAATGGGCTAGAGTCTAGAAGGTTAACTCTTGCAACAAAGTTTAAGGGACAATTGTTCAAATTATTGCAGCATGTGGAAAACACATCACCACACTTGATTCAATGTATCAGGCCAAACAAGCTACAACTTCCAGGTGTTTTTGAACAAGACCTTGTTTTGCAGCAAATTTGCAGCTATGCATTGTTAGAAGTTGTCCGCATATCTAGATCTGGCTATCCAACTCGAATGCCACATGAGCAGTTTGCAAAGAGATTTGGATTTCTTCTGTTAAAAAGTACTGCAGATCAAGACAAACTGAGTGTCTGTATTGCAATTCTACATCGATTCAATATCACACCTGAGACGTATCAAGTTGGCTTCACTAAGTTGCTATTGCGTGCAGGACAGATTGACAAACTGGAAGAAATAAGAGCTGGAACTCTTCGTGGAATTCTCTCAGTGCAGAATGCTTTCCGAACACACAGAGTCCGCAGTCATTTTAAGAATCTTAAAAGTGCAGCCATAATTTTGCAAGCATTGCTGAGGTCTAAAATAGTTAGAAGGGAATATATAATATTGAGGGAGAGACATCAAGCAGCTGTTGCTATTCAGAAGGAATTCAAATGTAGAATCTCGAGAGAAAAGTATACTCGAACTTTAAAGATGGTGATTTTAATCCAGGCAGTAACTTGTGGATGGCTTGCCAGAAGACATACCGAAATCATTCCGCAGCACTTGCAGAAAAAAAAACATTAGCTGATCATATGCTTGAAGAGAAATGCATTGGAGATCTCAACAGTAGTAGAAATGATGTCCATACACAAGAGAAGAAGTTTGCTGAAGAGGCATTACAACCTAAAATGACAGTGACTGTTCAACCACCATTTCCTACAGATTTCCAAAACCGTTTACTAGCTGCAGATGCAAGATTGAGGGCAGAGAAAAATGAAGCGATAGTCCACCTGGAGCGATCGGTCCTACCTTTTCATATTCCTAGAATACAAAGAGGTTTTTTGAGAGTTTTTTTTTTTAAATGATGAGAGAGGCAAGACGAGGGGGGTGCATGAGTGCAACACTGAAAAAACCATCTTTCGAAGAGAGTTTCATTGTGATGACTGAGTTTTTGTAAACTAGACTGGAGTAATAAAGATGATTTTTGCTTGCGACTGTGAGATTCATCACAGTCGATTTCTTTCAGCATGTTTTTCTTCTTTTCAGCTGTGTTAAAATTGTTTGGATTTCATTTATGTGTTCCTTAGTCGCAGTTGATGTGTTACCATAGCCTTATGTCTTCCTTAATCCATTACGACTGCATTACATTTTGTTTTCCTTTAACTAATGGGCTTCGTTACACTTTAGTACGACCACTACTGTAACGAATGGATTTGGGTTTTCTGTAATTGTTCATTGCCTTTCCTCGGCACCAGCTATCAGCTGTGTAAGACCAATCTACATTTTCATAACTCTGCATATATCCTTCGCTACGTCGGCCTTTCCTTTTATTTCCGCTACCACACCATGATTAATCAAAACGCTGAAAGATAGACCTACTTTGCCTCACTGTCTGCAAGTTATTTAATCTCTGCTGTTATCTCTTTTCTTCGATTTTCATTTGACTCCATGCCCAATGGACCTTTTCCCTGGTTTAACCCTCAAACCCCACAAATCCAAGACCATCTTTTACCCATAAATCTGCCCACCTTTTTCACGCTACTTAAATTCCTATTGTGACATTGTTCGAGAGATCCCTCTCGGGTTGGAAGAGGCAGCTCCCAATCCAAAGTGGTTCGAGGTTGCTTCGGGATTGATTTGCTGCAACCCATTTCTGTTTCGAGTGTCAACATTTTGGCGCCGTTTCCGGGGACGAAGGACGAGGTTATCTTCCCTTGGGTACGACAAAGTTCATATCTATCTCTTGATGGTTAAAAAGGGATATGTATTCAATTGGCTGTGATCATTCACCTGGCGACTCCTTGGTTCGTAGACTCTACATGATTTTGTTGGCGACTCCACTGGTTTCAAATTTCGAACTCGTTTGCTACTCGAATTGCTACAAGGTTTGCTCCTCTAGACTTTGCAAATGTTTATGGATTTCCAAGCACTATTCCAGACATTAAAATTTGGGGGGATATCCTTCCTAAATTTGGAGAAGATGAGGACAACAATCCCGGTCAACATTTATTTGAATTCCACAAGCTCATGGAGGAGTTAAATGTACATCATGAAGACGTCCTCATGAAATTGTTTATGTTTTCATTGGAAAAAGACGCTAAACTCTGGTATAAATCTTTACCCCATTCCAATATTCCTTCATTAAAATGTTTTCACACACTTTTTCATCAACATTGTAAGAGGATATATTCTGCTGAAATCCTTTTCGAAGAGTGTTGTGATATGAGTCTTCTTGAGGAGGAGGAAGAAAAAATACAAATTTCTCAGGTTGATGAAGATGATCAGTATGAGGAAGAGAAGGGTCTGCCCCTGCACAACTATATTGCAGCCCCTACTCACACAGATGTACTGCTTTCACAGTCTCGGAGATGAGTGTCAAACTCCTTCCATTTCCGAAGAGGTAAACCTATTTTTAAATGGTGACAGTCATCTATTCCATGGAAATTTACAGCAAGTTAGTGAACCTGTTTATGACGATTCCCTGCCAGAAGATCAGATTTTAGACTCTGCTTTGTTTCATGAAAAATATATGGTTTCAGTGTTTAATGATCCTGAGCACCATGAATCAGAACATAGAGTAGTCATGGATATTTTAAAACCTCAGTATGATATGTTTTTCCAAGACCCTTTTTCTGAGCTTTTAGATTCATTTAATGGAGGAGTATGTTATGTCATGAACATTTGGTCACAAGAATTGATGAAAGGTTCGAAAATACATGATCACCAATAGGTCAGTTGGGAGCTGTCGATTTCCTTTTTTAGCTTGCTCAAAGAAAGTGCGAGAAAGTTTCAAAAAAGTAGGCAATTATTGGATTGGCTTCATTGGCATTTTTGTGTCATTTGATTCTGGAAATCTTTCAATAGTTAGAGTAGGTGATGTATATAAATAAGCTTGGCTTCAAGCATTAGATTACATCGATGGTTTTTAATAGGTTTTCAATTCAGTTTTTGAATCCAGTATGGTTTGGTTTTAAAACATTACGACTCCATAACCCAATGGATGAATAAGCAGTTTTTCGTTCCGCTGAGATGCCAGTAAAGGGAAAATGTTCAGGATTTGATAAGTATGATTTCAGGAAGCCAAATGGATGAAGGCACTCGGTCTACGGTTCTTGTCACTTTCAGGAAAGCACCATCCCTAGTTGGAGCCAATGTTGTAACATATATTAAATTTGACTATGTTGCCCAAAGTACAAATCGGTTCTCATTTATTCATATTGACAAGGGGCTGCTAGCATTGGGAATGTCATCAGTGCATTGGGAGCATAGAGGATGCAAGAGAAGTGTCTGGATGAATGGGCTACTGACCCTACAGTCAAGTGTGTTCTTGTTGAGGGTAGTTCACCTCGGTCTTTTTCTGCATGTATGGATATAAAATATGTAGTTGCTGCTATAAAAGAAGACAAAAACACTAATCTTGTGCGAGAGGTCTTCTCGGCAGAGTGTACTCTCATTTGTAAAATTTTCCATTATGAAAAGCCCTACATTTCTTTTATGGATGGTGTAACAAGGGGTTTTGGATTTGGACTATCTGAGAGAGATGGAGGTTACAACGTGAGCTTCAAGGATATTTTCATGCAGACTATGTATGACAGTGTTATAGCATCTGTGAGAAGTGGGGGAAGTGGAGGAGGAAGTTTGATGTGGTAGCTGTTTCCTGAAGGGGTGGACTATATGAACGATGGGTACGCCCTTCTGTTGTACAAAAACCCATCAACAACTAACATTATTTCTCGCCAGTCTGCGATATTGAGTGCTTTCAATTCCATGTGCAATTTCAAGTGCAGGTGGGGTTGTAAGAGAGGAATCACTATTACTCCTTGGGAAACAACAGTCATGGAGACGCAAGCCGCTGATGAAGATGATGATGTCGATGTGATGATCATGAATTAAGAATTCTCTCGCGCTGCTCCTAAATCCAATTGTCCTGACTAACCAATGATCCAATCTCTTTCTCTCTTGTTTCCGACCTGCAATGTATAAGGAATAAGTCTGCGTCATTTCTAATACTAAAAGAAATTGTGCATTTCGATGATGCCAATGGTCATTATTCCTTTATTGGATTGTTCAATTTTAGAACGAAATGAGGTCGCTAATCTCTTATCGGATTGTTGAAACTAACCTAGCCACAGGTTCCACTTAGGTTAAGTGGCAAGTAGGTTAACGAGGTTACTGTGTTAATCCAGTGTCCTAATGATTAATGGAGAGCCCTGCAAAAATTCCCTGGTGTTTATGACGAACAAGTTTTCAAGGCTCTAGATTTTGTTATCAGCGAAGCTAGAAAGAAAAAAATTCGGCTTATTTTATCTTAGTCCAACAACTGGGAAGCATATGGAGGAAAAGCACAGTACGTCAAATGCGGTCGAGATGCAGGCCTTACTTTAAGCTCTGAGGATGCCTTCTTTTCAGACACTACACTGAAAACCTACTTCAAAAACCATATAAAGATCATTCTGACTAGAGTTAACACGATCACTAACGTGGCCTACAAGGACAATCCAACTATATTTGCTTGGGAGCTCATGAATGAGCCTCGCTGCCTATCTGATCCATTTGGAGACACATTACAGGCATGGATTGAGGAAATGGCAGTTTACGTGAAGTCCATCGATCGGAAGCATTTATGGACTAGAGGATGTCAGTACGATGATTGGATGAGGAAGAAGTGCGTTGATTTTGGGGAGGTTTAAAACCGAAATGGTGGATATGCTGTTTGCTACAACCACATCCGAGTTTCACGTAAAGTTAGAAAATCTCCATTCACTAAGTGGTATATTGCTATGCTTTATAACCGATATTGCCAGAGAAATATTCCTATCAGTGATGTGCGAGTACGTTACTGAAACTTCTGGTAATGGAGAAAATAGTAGGGGATTGGATGTGCTCGTAAGCGTTGATGAGAGATCTGACGAGATTCCAAGTGTCCAGCGTAACGGTGCAGTTTCTGGCATGCATTGTTACATTATGAGATTCACGGAGGAGAATAACACTTTTCACGGTGAGCATCCGGAGCCTGGGAATGGAAAATGATGCTTCTCTCTACTCCACGATCATGACAGGCGCTATCATAACATTCGACGCTCTCACAGTCGACGTCAGAGAATAATCCTGCCGTGTCCACTGTCAAGCCTGTAGAGAGCAACAATGAAGTCAACCAGCGGTTATGGATGCCTTTTAGGCATTGATTGTTGTAAATGTGGCCTGGGTATAGACGAGGGGTTGCTAAGACATTTCAAGCGCTCCGAGGTTGGAACTCATGTCAGAATTATTCGACACCGGGCGTTCGGACTCCACGATACGAGAGCTCTAAGAAAGGATGTGCGTATGAATGTGCCCACAGCTCCTGAATTAGGGTTGTTTTTGGATGAAGAGTCCACGTTACCAGAAAGAACTGATTTAACTCTAGTCAATAAGCTTAAGAGGCATTTAAATGATAACTCTTGCTTTAAAGGAGAACGAGGGAGAGCGTTCTCTGTTCGTCACTATGCTGATGAAGTTGTCTATGATGCTAATAGTTTTTTGTAGAAAAATAGAGATTTGCTGCATTCTGATTTGCGCCAAGTATTATCTACAAGCTATTATGAGCTTCCACGGCTGTTTGCATCTAATATAGCTAAAGAGGCTCAGGATTTGACAAGTCCCCTATGGAGGACAAATGGGCTAGAGTCTAGAAGGCTAACTCTTGCAACAAATTTTAAGGGACAACTGTTCAAATTATTCTAGCATGTGGAAAACACATCACCACACTTCATTCAATGTATCAAGCCAAACAGGATACAGCTTCCAGGTGTTTTTGAGCAAGACCTTGTTTTGCAGCAAATTCACAGTTGTGCATTGTTAGAAGTTGTCCGCATATCTAGATCTGGCTATCAAACTCGAATGCCACATGAGCAGTTTGAAAAAAGATTTGGATTTCTTCTGTTAAAAAGTACTGTAGATCAAGACAAACTGAGTGTTTGTATTGCAATTCTACATCGATTCAATATCACACCTGAGACGTATCAAGTTGGCTTCACTAAGTTGCTATTGCGTGCAGGATAGATTGACAAACTGGAAGAAATAAGAGCCGAAACTCTTCGTGGAATTCTCTCAGTGAAGAATGCTTTCCGAACACACAGAGTCCGCAGTCATTTTAAGAATCTTAAAAGTGCAGCCATAATTTTGCAAGCATTGTTGAGGTCCAAAATAGTTAGAAGGGAATATATAATATTGAGGGAGAGACATCGAGCAGTTGTTGCTATTCAGAAGGAATTCAAATGTAGAATCTAGAGAGAAAAGTATAATCGAACTTTAAAGATGGTGATTTTAATCCAGGCAGTAACTCGTGGATGGCTTGCCAGAAGACATACCAGAATCATTCCGCAGCACTTGCAGAAAAAAAAAAATTAGCTGATCATATGCTTGAAGAGAAATGCGTTGGAGATCTCAATAGTAGTAGAAATGATGTCCATACACAAGAGAAGCAGTTTGCTGAAGAGGCATTACAACCTGAAATGACAGTGACTGTTCAACCACTGTTTCCTACAGATTTCCAAAACCGTTTACTAGCTGTAGATGCAAGATTGAGAGCAGAGGAAAATGAAGCGACAGTCCACCTGGAGCGATCGGTCCTACATTTTCATATTCCTAGAATACAAAGAGGTTTTTTAAGATTTTTCTTTTAAAAAGGATTTTCGAAGAGAGTTTCATTGTGATGACTGAGTTTTTGTAAACCAGACTGGAGTAATAAAGATGATTTTTTCTTGCAACTGTGAGATTCATCACAGTCGATTTCTTTCAGCATGTTTTTATTCTTTTCAGCTGTGTTAAAATTGTTTGGATTTCATTTATGTGTTCCTTACTCGCAGTTGATGTGTTACCATTGCCTTATGTCTTCCTTAATCCATTACGACTGCATTACATTTTGTTTTCCTCTAACTGATGGGCTTCGTTACACTTTAGTACGACCATTACTGTAATGAATGGATTTGGGTTTTCTGTAATTGTTTATTGCCTTTCCTCTGCACCAACTATCAGCTGTGTAAGACCAATCTACATTTTCAGAACTCTGCATATATCCTTCGCTACGTCAGCCTTTCCTTTTCTTTCCACTACCGCACCATGATTAATCAAAACGCTGAAAGATAGACCTACTTTGCCTCACTGTCTGCAAGTTATTTAATCTCTGTTGTTATCTCTTTTCTTCGGTTTTCATTTGACTCCATGCCCAATGGACCTTTTCCCTGGTTTAACCCTCAAACCCCACAAATCCAAGACCATATTTTACCCATAAATCTGCCCACCTTTTTCACGCTACTTAAATTCCTATTGTGACATTGTTTGAGAGATCCCTCTCAGGTTGAAAGAGGCATCTCCCAATCCAAAGTGGTTCGAGGTTTCTTCGGGATTGATTTGCTGTAGCCCATTTCAGTTTCGAGTGTCAACATTTTGGCGCTGTTGTCGGGGACGAAGGATGAGGTTATCTTCCCTGGGGTACGACAAAGTTTAGATCTATGTCTTGATGGTGAACAAGGGATAGGCATTCAATTGGCTGTGATCATTCACCTGGCGACTCCTTGGTTCGTAGACTCTACATGATTTTGTTGGCGACTCCACTGGTTTCAAATGTCGAACTCGTTTGCTGCTCGAATTGCTGCAAGGTTTTCTCCTCTAGACTTTGCAAATGTTTATGGCTTTCCAAACATTGTTCCAGACATTAAAATTTTGGGGGATATCCTTCCTAAATTTGGAGAAGATGAGGACGACAATCCCGGTCAACATTTATTTGAATTCCACAAGCTCATGGAGGAGTTAAATGTACATCATGAATACGTCCTCATGAAATTGTTTATGTTTTCATTGGAAAAAGACGCTAGACTCTGGTATAAATATTTACCCCATTCCAGTATTCCTTCATTAAAATGTTTTCACACACTTTTTCATCAACATTGTAAGAGGATATATTCTGCTGAAATCCTTTTCGAAGAGTGTTGTGATACGAGTCTTCTTGAGGAGGAGGAAGAAAAAATAGAAATTTCTCATGTTGATGAAGATGAGCAGTATGAGGAAGAGAAGGGTCCGCCCCTGCACAACTATATTGCAGCCCCTACTCACATAGATGTACTGCTTCAACATAGTCTCGGAGATGAGTGTCAAACTCCTTCCATTTCTGAAGAGGTAAACCTATTTTTAAATGGTGACAGTCATCTATTCCATTGAACTTTACAGCAAGTTAGTGAACTTGTTTATGACGATTCCCTGCCAGAAGATCAGATTTTAGACTTTGCTTTGTTTCATGAAAAAGATATGGTTATCGTGTTTAATGATCTTGAGCACCATGAATCAGAACATAGAGTAGTCATGGATATTTTAAAACCTCAATATGATATGTTTTTCCAAGACCCTTTTGCTGAGCTTTTAGATTCATTTAATGGAGGAGTATGTTATGTCATGAACATTTGGTCACAAGAATTGATGAAAGGTTCAAAAATCCATGATCACCAACAGGTCAGTTGGGAGCTGTCGGTTTCCTTTTTTAGCTTGCTCGAAGAAAGTGCGAGAAGGTTTCAAAAATGTAGGCAATTATTGGATTGGCTTCATTGGCATTTTTGTGTCATTTGATTCTGGAAATCTTTCAGTAGTTAGAGTAGGTGATGTATATAAATAAGATTGGCTTCAAGCATTAGATTACATCAATGGTTTTAAATAGGTTTTCAGTTCATTTTTTGAATCCAGTATGGTTTGGTTTTAAAACATTACGACTCCATAACCCAATGGATGAATAAGCAGTTTTTCGTTCCGCTGAGATGCCAGTAAAGGGACAGTGTTCAGGATTTGATAAGTATGATTTTGGGAATCCAAATGGATGAAGGCACTTGGTCTATGGTTCTTGGCACTTTCAGGAAAGCACCATCCCTAGTTGGAGCCAATGTTGTAACATATATTAAATTTGACTATGTTTCCCAAAGTACAAATCGGTTCTCATTTATTCATATTGACAAGGGGCTGCTGGCATTGGGAATGTCATCAGTGCATTGGGAGCATAGAGGATGCAAGAGAAGTGTCTGGATGAATGGGCTACTGACCCTAAGGCCAAGTGTGTTCATGTTGAGGGCAGTTCACGTCGAGCTTTTTCTGCAAGTATGGATATAAAAGATGTAGTTGCTGCTATAAAAGAAGACAAAAACACTAATCTTGTGCGAGAGGTCTTCTTGGCAAAGTGTACTCTCATTTGTAAAATTGTCCATTATGAAAATACCTACATTTCTTTTATGGATGGTGTAACAAGGGGTTTTGGATTTGGACTATCTGAGAGAGATGGAGGTTACAACGTGAGCTTCAGGGATACTTTCATGCAGACTGTGTATGACAGTGTTATAGCATCTGTGAGAAGTGGGGGCAGTGGAGGAGGAATTTTGATGTGGCAGTTGTTTCTTGAAGGGGTGGACTATATGAACGATGGGTACGCCATTGTGTTGTCCAAAAACCCATCAACAACTAACATTATTTCTCGCCAGTCTGGGAGATTGAGTGCTTTCAATTCCATGTGCAATTTCAAGTGCAGGTGGGGTTGTAAGAGAGGAGTCACTGTTACTCCTTGGGCAACAGTAGTCATGGAGACGCAAGCCGCTAATGAAGATGATGATGCCGATGTGATGGTCATGAATTAAGAATGCTCTCGCGCTGCTCCTAAATCCAATTGTCCTGACTAACCAATGATCCAATCTCTTTCTCTCTTGTTTCCGACCTGCAATGAATAAGGAATAAGTCTGCGTCGTTTCTAATACTAAAAGCAATTGTGCATTTCGATGATGCCAACGGTCATTATTCCTTTATTGGATTGTTCAATTTTAAAACGAAATGAGGTCACTAATCTCTTATCGGATTGTTCAAACTAACCTAGCCACAGGTTCCACTTAGGTTAAGTGGCAAGTAGGTTAACGAGGTTACTGTGTTAATCCAGTGTCCTAATGATTAATGGAGAGCCCTGCAAAAATCCCCCGGTGTTTATGACGAACAAGTTTTCAAGGCTCTAGATTTTGTTATTAGCGAAGCCAGAAAGAATAAAAGTCGCCTTATTTTATCTTTGTCCAACAACTGGGAAGCATAAGGAGGCAAAGCACAGTACGTCAAATGGGGCCGAGATGCAGGCCTTACTTTAAGCTCTGAGGATTCCTTCTTTTCAGACACTACACTGAAAACCTACTTCAAAAACCATATAAAGATCATTCTGACTAGAGCTAACACGATCACTAACGTGGCCTACAAGGACGATCCAACTATATTTGCTTGGGAGCTCATGAATTAGCCTTGCTGCCTGTCTGATCCATCTGGAGACACATTACAGGAATGGATTGAGGAAATGGCAGTTTACGTGAAGTACATCGATCGAAAGCATTTATGGACTAGCGGATGTTAGTACGATGATTGGATGAGGAAGAAGTGCGTTGTATTTTGGGGAGGTTTAAGACCGAAATGGTGGATATGTTGTCTGCTACAACCACATCCGAGTTTCACGTAAAGTTAGAAAATCTCCATTCACTAAGTGGTATATTGCTATGCTTTATAACCGATGTTGCCAGAGAAATATTCCTATCAGTGATGTGCGAGTACGTTACTGAAACTTCTGGTAATGGAGAAAATAGTAGGGGATTGGATGTGCTCGTAAGCGTTGATGAGAGATCTGATGAGATTCCAAGTGTCCAGCATAACGATGCAGTTTCTGGCATTCATTGTTACGTTATGAGATTCACGGAGGAGAATAGCACTTTTCATGGTGAGCATCGAAAGCCTGGGAATGGAGAACGACGCCTCTCTCTACTCCACAATCATGACAAGCGCTGTCATAATGTTCGACGCTCTCACAGTCGACGTCAGAGAATAATCCTGCCGCGTCCACTGTCAAGCCTGTAGAGAGCAACAATGAAGTCAACCAGCGGTTATGGACGCCTTTTAGGCATTGATTGTTGTAAATGTGGCCTGGGTATAGACGAGGGGTTGCTAAGACATTTCAAGCGCTCCGAGGTTGGAACTCATGTTAGAAGTATTCGACACCGGGCGTTTGGACTCCATGATACCAGAGATCTAAGAAAGGATGTGCGTATGAATGTGCCCACAGCTCCTGAATTAGGGTTATTTTTGGATGAAGAGTCCACGTTACCAGAAAGAACTGATTTAACTCTAGTCAATAAGCTTAAGCGACATTTAAATGATAACTCTTGTTTTAAAGGAGAACGAGGGAGAGCGTTCTCTGTTCGTCGCCATGCTGATGAAGTTGTCTATGATGCTAATAGTTTTTTGGAGAAAAATAGAGATCTGCTGCATTCTTATTTGCTCCAAGTATTATCTACAAGCTATTATGAGCTTCCACGGATGTTTGCATCTAATATAGCTAAAGAGGCTCAGGATTTGAAAAGTCCCCTATGGAGGACAAATGGGCTAGAGTCTAGAAGTCTAACTCTTGCAACAAATTTTAAGGGACAACTGTTCAAATTATTGCAGCATGTGGAAAACACATCACCACACTTCAAATGCGTTGGAGATCTCAACAGTAGTAGAAATGATGTCCATACACAAGAGAAGCAGTTTGTTGAAGAGACATTACAACCTGAAATGATAGTGACTGTTCAACCACCGTTTCCTACAGATTTCCAAAACCATTTACTAGCTACAGATGCAAGATTGAGAGCAGAGGAAAATGAAGCGACAATCCACCTGGAGCGATCAGTCCTACCTTTTCATATTCCTAGAATACAAAGAGGTTTTTTGAGAGTTTTCTTTTAAAAAGGATGAGAGAGGTAAGACGAGGGGAGCGCATGAGCGCAAAACTGAAAAAAACATCTTTCGAAGAGAGTTTCATTGTGATGACTGAGTTTTTGTAAACCAGACTGGAGTAATAAAGATGATTTTTGCTTGCGACTGTGAGATTCATCACAGTCGATTTCTTTCAGCATGTTTTTCTTCTTTTCAGTTGTGTTAAAATTGTTTGGATTTCATTTATGTGTTCCTTACTCGCAGTTGATGTGTTACCATAGCCTTATGTCTTCCTTAATCCATTACGGTTGCATTACATTTTGTTTTCCTCTAAATGATGGGATTCGTTACACTTTAGTACGACCACTACTGTAACGAATGGATTTGGGTTTTCTGTAATTGTTTATTTCCTTTCCTCTGCACCAGCTATCAACTGTGTAAGACCAATCTACATTTTCAGAGATCTGCATATATCCTTCGCTACGTCGGTCTTTCCTTTTATTTCCGCTACCACACCATGATTAATCAAAACGCTGAAAGATAGACCTACTTTGCCTCACTGTATGCAAGTTTTTTAATCTCTGCTTTTATCTCTTTTCTTCGGTTTTCATTTGACTCCATTCCCAATGGACCTTTTCCCTGGATTAACCCTCAAAACCCACAAATTCAAGACCATCTTTTACCCATAAATCTGCCCACCTTTTTCACGCTACTTAAATTCCTATTGTGACATTGTTCGAGAGATCCCTCTCGGGTTTGAAGAGGCATCTCCCAATCCAAAGTGGTTCGAGGTTGCTTCGGGATTGATTTGCTGCAGCCCATTTCAGTGTCGAGTGTCAACATTTTGGCGTCGTTGCCGGGGATGGAGGACGAGGTTATCTTCCCTGGGGTACGACAAACTTCAGATCTATCTCTTGATGGTGAACAAGGGATAGGCATTCAATTGGCTGTGATCATTCACCTGGCGACTCCTTGGTTCGTAGACTCTACATGATCTTGTTGGAGACTCCATTGGTTTCAAATGTCGAACTCGTTTGCTGCTCGAATTGCTGCAAGGTTTGCTCCTCTAGACTTTGCAAATGTTTATGGCTTTCCAAACACTATTCCAGACATTAAAATTTGGGGGGATATCCTTCCTAAATTTGGAGAAGATGAGGACGACAATCCCGATCAACATTTATTTGAATTCCACAAGCTCATGGAGGAGTTAAATGTACATCATGAAGACATCCTCATGAAATTGTTTATGTTTTCATTGGAAAAAGATGCTAGACTCTGGTATAAATCTTTACCCCATTCCAGTATTCCTTCATTAAAATGTTTTCACACACTTTTTCATCAAATTGTAAGAGGATATATTCTGCTGAAATCCTTTTCAAAGAGTGTTGTGATACGAGTCTTCTTGAGGAGGAGGAAGAAAAAATACAAATTTCTCAGGTTGATGAAGATGAGCAGTATGAGGAAGAGAAGGGTATGCCCCTGCACAACTATATTGCAGCCCCTACTCACATAGATGTACTGCTTTCACACAGTCTCATAGATGAGTGCCAAACTCCTTCCATTTCCGAAGAGGTAAACCTATTTTTAAATGGTGACATTCATCTATTCCATGGAACTTTACAACAAGTTAGTGAACCTGTTTATGACGATTCCCTGCCAGAAGATCAGATTTTAGACTCTGCTTTGTTTCATGAAAAAGATATGGTTGCCGTGTTTAATGATCCTGAGCACCATGAATCAGAACATAGAGTAGTCATGGATATTTTAAAACCTCAGTAGGATATGTTTTTCCAAGACCCTTTTGTTGAGCTTTTAGATTCATTTAATGGAGGAGTATGCTATGTCATGAACATTTGGTCACAAGAGTTGATGAAAGGTTAGAAAATCCATGATCACCAACAGGTCAGTTGGGAGCTGTCGGTTTCCGTTTTTAGCTTGCTCGAAGAAAGTGTGAGAAGGTTTCAAAAAAGTAGGCAATTATTGGATTGGCTTCATTGGCATTTTTGTGTCATTTGATTCTGGAAATCTTTCAGTAGTTAGAGTAGGTGATGTATATAAATAAGCTTGGCTTCAAGCATTAGATTACATCTATGGTTTTAAATAGGTTTTCAGTTCAGTTTTTGAATCCAGTATGGTTTGGTTTTAAAACATTACGGCTCCATAACCCAATGGATGAATAAGCAGTTTTTCGTTCCGCTGAGATGCCAGTAAAGGGACCGTGTTCAGGATTTGATAAGTATGATTTTGGGAAGCCAAATGGATGAAGGCACTTGGTCTACGGTTCTTGGCACTTTCAGGAAAGCACCATCCCTAGTTGGAGCCAATGTTGTAACTGATCCAGGTGGATATCGGGGGCCACCCACATTTTCCAAATGGCTCAAAACAATTTTCTAGCCATTTTGGCAATTTACTATTTTTAGCAGGTTTTCACTTCCGGGGCCATTTTGAGGGCCTAAATGAAGTTTTTTTGAGATCGAGGTTCTCAATGATATCCAAAGGCATGATTGAGGACCCAAAATGAATCTCCTCGACGATACCTTTCCAACGAGATATCACACGCCTAAAACGGAGATCGTATGTAAAAGTTACGACCCCGGGAAGTTGATGCACTAACTTACCCAAACGGGGCCCACATGACTTTTGGCGCTTCATCTCCTAGGGTTAGGTTTTTGGATGTCTAGGACTTTTGGCATTCCCGTCTATTGTAAAAATGCCTTTCGAGCCTCATTGTAATCATCTTTTTGCGAATGCGAGTAGCCGTCACATCTCTTCTCAGAGATAAGCTGCCACCATTCTAGCGAGTCTTTCACTCTGTATTTTTACAGTCTCTGTACATTTCTTTCATTAATAGAAATCGTTTATTACTGTATCTTTGTGTTTATGGTTGCATCTTTGATATATTTCTGTTATATTACTGGATATACACGATATCTCTGTGCATTTCTTTATTATATCTCCGCTCTCATTTCGTGCCGAAAATAATCCGGATCAGTAACAGATATTAAATTTGACTATGTTGCCCAAAGTACAAATCGGTTCTCATTTATTCATATTGACAAGGGGATGATGGCATTGGGAATGTCATCAGTGCATTGGGAGCATAGAGTATGCAAGAGAAGTTTCTGGATGAATGGGCTACTGACCCTAAGGTTAAGTGTGTTCTTGTTGAGGTCAATTCACCTTGGGATTTTTCTGCAGGTATGGATATAAAAGATGTAGTTGCTGCTATAAAAGAAGAAAAAAACACTAATCTTGTGTGAGAGGTCTTCTCGACAGAGTGTACTCTCATTTGTAAAATTGTCCATTATGAAAAGCCCTACATTTCTTTTATGGATGGTGTAACAAGGGGTTTTGGATTTGGACTATCTGAGAGAGATGGAGGTTACAACATGAGCTTCAGGGATACTTTCGTGCAGACTGTGTATGACAGTGTTATAGCATCTGTGAGAAGTGGGGGCAGTGGAGGAGGAAGTTTGATATGGTAGTTGTTTCCTGAAGGGGTGGACTGTATGAACGATGGGTACGCCATTGTGTTGTCCAAAAACCCATCAACAACTAACATTATTTCTCGCCAGTCTGCGAGATTGAGTGCTTTCAATTCCATGTGCAATTTCACGTGCAGGTGGGGTTGTAAGAGAGGAGTCACTGTTTCTCCTTGGGCAACAGAAGTCATGGAGACGCAAGCCACTGCTGAAGATGATGATGTCGATGTGATGGTCATGAATTAAGAATGCTCTCGCGCTGCTCCTAAATCCAATTGTCCTGACTAACCAATGATCCAATCTCTTTCTCTCTTGTTTCCGACCTGCAATGTATAAGGAATAAGTCTGCGTCATTTCTAATACTAAAAGAAATCGTGCATTTCGATGATGCCAATGGTCATTATTCCTTTATTGGATTGTTCAATTTTAAAACAAAATGAGGTCGCTAATCTCTTATCGGATTGTTCAAACTAACCTAGCCACAGGTTCCACTTAGGTTAAGTGGCAAGTAGGTTAACGAGGTTACTGTGTTAATCCAGTGTCCTAATGATTAATGGAGAGCCCTGCAAAAATCCCCCGGTGTTTATGACGAACAAGTTTTCAAGGCTCTAGCTTTTGTTATCAGCGAAGCCAGAAAGAATAAAATTCGCCTTATTTTATCTTTGTCCAACAACTGGGAAGCATACAGAGGCAAAGCATAGTACGTCAAATGGGGTCGAGATGCAGGCCTTACTTTAAGCTCCGAGGATTCCTTCTTTTTAGACACTACACTGAAAACCTACTTCAAAAACCATATAAAGATCATTCTGACTAGAGTTAACACGATCACTAACGTGGCCTACAAGGACGATCCAACTATATTTGCTTCGAAGCTCATGAATGAGCCTCGCTGCCTGTCTGATCCATCTGGAGACACATTACATGCATGGATTGAGGAAATGGTAGTTTACGTGAAGTCCATCGATCGAAAGCATTTATGGACTAGCGGATGTCAGTACGATGATTATATGAGGAAGAAGTGTGTTGTATTTTGGGGAGGTTTAAGACCGAAATGGTGGATATGCTGTCTGCTACAACCACATCCGAGTTTCACGTAAAGTTAGAAAATCTCCATTCACTAAGTGGTATATTGCTATGCTTTATAACCGATGTTGCCAGAGAAATATTCCTATTAGTGATGTGCGAGTACGTTACTGAAACGTTTGGTAATGGAGAAAATAGTAGGGGATTGGACGTGCTCTTAAGCGTTGATGAGAGATCTGACGAGATTCCAAGTGTCCAGCGTAACGGTGCAGTTTCTGGCATTCATTGTTACGTTATGAGATTCACAGAGGAGAATAGCACTTTTCACGGTGAGCATCCGGTGCCTGGGAATGGAGAACGATGCCTCGCTCTAATCCACGATCATGACAGGCGTTGTCATAACGTTCGACGCTGTCATAGTCAACATCAGAGAATAATCCTGCTGCATCCACTGTCAAGCCTGTAGAGAGCAGCAATGAAGTCAGCCAACGGTTATGGACGCCTTTTAGGCATTGATTGTTGTAAATGTGGCCTAGGTATAGACGAGGGGTTGCTAAGACATTTCAAGTGCTCCGAGGTGGGAACTCATGTCAGAAGTATTCGACACCGGGCGTTCGGACTCCACGATACGAGAGCTCTAAGAAAGGATGTGCGTATGAATGTGCCCACAGCTCCTGAATTAGGGTTGTTTTTGGATGAAGAGTCCACGTTACCAGAAAGAACTGATTTAACTCTAGTCAATAAGCTTAAGCAACATTTAAATGATAGCTCTTGTTTTAAAGGAGAACGAGGGAGAGCGTTATCTGTTCGTCACTATGCTGATGAAGTTGTCTATGATGCTAATAGTTTTTTGGAGAAAAATAGAGATTTGTTGCATTCTGATTTGCTCCAAGTATTATCTACAAGCTATTATGAGCTTCCATGGCTATTTGCATCTAATATAGCTAAAGAGGCTCAGGATTTGACAAGTCCCCTATGGAGGACAAATGGGCTAGAGTCTAGAAGGCTAACTCTTGCAACAAAGTTTAAGGGACAACTGTTCAAATTATTGCAGCATGTGGAAAACACATCACCGCACTTCATTCAATGTATCAAGCCAAACAGGCTACAGCTTCCACGTGTTTTTGAACAAGACCTTGTTTTGCAGCAAATTCACAGCTTTGCATTGTTAGAAGTTGTCTGCATATCTAGATCTGGCTATCCAACTCGAATGCCACATGAGCAGTTTGCAAAAAGATTTGGATTTATTCTGTTAAAAAGTACTGCAGATCAAGACAAATTGAGTGTCTGTATTGCAATTCTACATCGATTCAATATCACACCTGAGACGTATCAAGTTGGCTTCACTAAGTTTCTATTGCGTGCAGGACAGATTGACAAACTGGAAGAAATAAGAGTCAGAACTCTTCGTGGAATTCTCTCAGTGCAGAATGCTTTCCGAACACACAGAGTCCGCAATCATTTTAAGAATCTTAAAAGTGCAGCCATAATTTTGCAAGCATTGCTGAGGTCTAAAATAGTTAGAAGGGAATATATAATATTGAGGGAGAGACATCGAGCAGCTGTTGCTATTAAGAAGGAATTCAAATGTAGAATCTCGAGAGAAAAATATACTCGAACTTTAAAGATGGTGATTTTAATCCAGGTAGTAACTCGTGGATGGCTTGCCAGAAGACATACCAGAATCATTCCGCAGCACTTGCAGAAAAAAAAACTTTAGCTAATCATATGCTTGAAGAGAAATGCGTTGGAGATCTCAACAGTAGTAGAAATGATGTCCATACACAAGAGAAGAAGTTTACTGAAGAGGCATTACAACCTAAAATGACAGTGACTGTTCAACCACCGTTTCCTACAGATTTCCAAAACCGTTTACTAGCTACAGATGCAAGATTGAGAGTAGAGGAAAATGAAGCGACAGTCCACCTGGAGCGATCGGTCCTACCTTTTCATATTCCTAGAATACAAAGAGGTTTTTTGAGAGTTTTCTTTTAAAAAGGATGAGAGAGGCAAGACGAGGGGGGCGCATGAGCGCAACACTGAAAAAAACATCTTTCGAAGAGAGTTTCATTGTGATGACTGAGTTTTTGTAAACCAGACTGGAGTAATAAAGATGATTTTTGCTTGCCACTGTGAGATTCATCACAGTCGATTTCTTTCAACATGTTTTTCTTCTTTTTAGCTGTGTTAAAATTGTTTGGATTTCGTTTATGTGTTCCTTACTCGCAGTTGATGTGTTACCATAGCCTTATGTCTTCCTTAATCCATTACGACTGCATTACATTTTGGTTTCCCCTAACTGATGGGCTTCATTACACTTTAGTACGACCACTACTGTAGCGAATGGATTTGGGTTTTCTGTAATTGTTTATTGCCTTTCCTCTGCACCAGCTATCAGCTGTGTAAGACCAATCTGCATTTTCAGAACTCTGCATATATCCTTCACTACGTCGGCCTTTCCTTTTCTTTCCGCTACCGCACCATGATTAATCAAAACGCTGAAAGATAGACCTACTTTGCCTCACTGTCTGCAAGTTATTTAATCTCTGTTGTTATCTCTTTTCTTTAGTTTTCATTTGACTCCATGCCCAATGGACCTTTTCCCTGGTTTAACCCTCAAACCGCACAAATCCAAGACCATCTTTTACCCATAAATCTGCCCACCTTTTTCAGGCTACTTAAATTCCTATTGTGACATTGTTCGAGAGATCCCTCTCGGGTTGGAAGAGGTAGCTCCCAATCCAAAGTGGTTCAAGGTTGCTTCGGGATTGATTTGCTGCAGCCCATTTTAGTTTTGAGTGTCAACATGTTGCAACATTGTTTGTGGTCTTTGTTGAAATTACTAAGATAACTAAGAGGGGGGGGTGAATCAATTGTTATTGTGCTTAAACAATTTTAAGTCTATTAATACATTCTTAATCTTTCTTCAAGTGATCATCAACATTATATAACATATGGACAATAAAAGTAATGAGCATCAATCACACATAAGGTATACACAGAGATAGATTTTCACGAGGAAAGCCTCTTCTTCTTCGAAATGATAGGTAGTCTTTTAAGTTCTGTACATCATCTATAATTGAGAACCGACTCAATGTGAGGCTGCTACCTCTATTTTACAAGCTGCAACTTGTTTGAGAGCACCAAATCTCTGGTTTCTCTAGCACCCACTAGAAGGAAGCACCAACTCCCTTAATGTTCCAGCACCAACTGGATGGAAGCACCAACTTCCAGTTACACAGGCTCCAACCTGCATAACAAGGAACACTTGTTCTCCCTTGCACCACCCTGCCACCCTAGTTTCTTTGGCTGCAACCAGATGGAAGCTACAACTCCTTGTGTTCAAGCTCCCACTTGAACCTCTGAGGACAACAGTCCTCCCTAGCACCTCCCAACCACCTTGGGAATATAAATGAATAATTAAACAACCAACTACATAGATAAATCGATTCTTACCACTTCTTCTTTGTTCTGTAGATCTGGTCTTCTTCTAACTGTTCTGCAATTCTTCTCTTCCTTTGTCTGTTCTGCAAATCTTCTCTGCTTCAATTTGTTCTATCATTCTTCTCTGCTTCAGCTTGTTCTGTCATTTTGCTATGCTTCAACTTGTTCTGTCATTCTGCTCTGCTTCAAGTCTTTTCCTCATTTGTTACTCTTCTCTGAGTTTTATTTCACACTGCGCATATTCTCAGTCTCACACTGCGCATCCTGTGATTTTCCCTTTATTACTGTTTAATTCATTTTTCATCCAGAACCTGCAAACTGCACAGTCTATCTCTTCTTCTTTTATGCACTGCATCCGTAGCAGTTACACTTCGCATATTCTTCAACAAAAGAAAAACCGTATGAGCAACTGAAATGCCAACCGATCAGGAGTCATGAATCAGTTTTGCTAACTGATTCGTAACTGATGAATTAACTGTGAGAGAGAACAATAGACCTTTGATCATATTCAATCTTATCTACACCGTTGGATGGGGTTATTAATCTTTCCTTTAAATCGGGTTTCGGCATTTCGGCATTCCTGTGGCCAAGTGTCTCGACACTTCATGTCGCAATCTCTGAAGCTCCGATATAGATATTTTCTACACTAGCTCCTTCCTCTATATGACCATGGCCATGACCAAGCGCTTATGAAAATAGTGCTTTTCGTGAATTCTCATTTCGTGAGTCTAGAGATGAGGCATCTCGACTCTCCAAGTCGCGATCCCTAAAACCCCGAGATGGAGCTGAGATCAACGGTCCACGATCTCGATGAATCTATGGTCCATATCTCATCATGAATTCGCATCTCATGATTCCTTCGATGGAGGTCCTTGTCACTCCAAGTTGCGATAGGCAAAACTCCGAAATGAAGCTTAGATCAACGGTCCACGATTTCGATGAATCTACGGTCCAGATCTCATTGTGAATTCGCATCTCACGATTCCTTCAATGGAGGTCCTTGTCACTCCAAGTTGCGATAGGCGAAACTTTGAAATGAAGCTTAAATCAATGGTCCACGATCTTGATGAATCTACGGTTGCGATTAAATCGCGATTTTGCATATCACGATTTCAATGGTCATACTTCTTGCCTCTCCAAGTCGCGAGTCGCGAAGCTCCGAAATGGAGTCGACGGTCCAAATCACACCTTGATCTGACGGCTGCGATTAAATCGTGATTTCGCATATCGCGATTTCAATGGTCATATTTCTTGCCTCTTCAAGTCGCGAGTTGTGAAACTCTGAAATGGAGTCGACGGTCCAGATCACACCTTGATCTGACGGCTGCAATTAAATCATGATTTTGGGAGATGATAGGTTGGATCATTTCTTACTTTTGACTTTCCAGTCAGTGAAATGTTGATCTATGTCCACGTGTCATGCCCGAAGATGAACAATCCTCCTTCTTTCAGGATTTTTTATGCTCGTTTCTCCTTGCACTTTAATGAACATGCAGGTTTTTCATGATCCAACGATGGTCAATCCTTGTGCTCAGATATGATGCCTGAGATATGTCCTCCTCTTCTGCGCGTTCTTCTTGTCTACTAACAGATCTGACGATTGTCCTTCTTTGGAAAATTTTGAGTGGGATCCAATGATCAGAAATGTTGCTTCTCCTCCCGAGCTTACTTTGTTCCACTTACTCTGATCTTGCCATCGATGATCCTTGTCAACAATCCTCTGCACTATCTCTTCTGAGCTTATTCGAATCTTCTCTGCAACGTCTTCTCATAATGCCAATCTATTACATACTTTCTGTTCTCATGCCATCTTCACTGTTGTACTTGCCATCAATGACAAGTATACAAGCATGCGTTGTCTGTTAAATATTTGCCAATAGTCTCAAACTCCAATGTATAAGAAAAAATAATTGTGTTTCCTTGTGGAGAAGTAAAGGTGACACTTCCACCTAAACTTGTTTAGGACTATGCTCCATCAAAGTGCATCTTCCAACTTTTAGTACTTGTCTCCCTTACTTCCTCCTCAATTTTTTGGGCCAACAAGTGTGAGAGGATTGTGTAGTTTACTGTATCATCATCCACTGTACAAATGAATTCATTCATAATCTCATTTGGATCCTCCACATAGAACATTCTGGTTTGTGTTGATGTTTGTAGCATCAGAGAGGTACCTTCGCACAAATCTAAGTGTCTAGATGTGTGGAAGTCATCCAAATCCTTCAACTTTAGTAATTTACTTTAATTAAAGGAATTATTAAAGTAAAGTGATTTATTAATTAATTGAGTTTAAGTTATTGAAATGCTAAAGTTATTAGCATTAGTGAATTAAATGAATCTTAGCCATTCTTTTCAAGTGAGGTGAGGTATAATCTCAACCATTAATCACTTTGGAGATCATGGTTATATTTGATTTGTTCATAAATAAATATTATAAAAGCAAGGCTAGGTGAAAGAGAAATGCATAACAAGAGTACATAAGAGAAAAGAAGGACTTTTTCTCATGTGCTTGAGTCATCCACCGAGGAGAAAAAAATAAATTTTGCTTAAGTTCTTGAGTCACGAAGGACTATGACTCAAGACGATCTCAACATGTGAAGAAGGAATTTTATCTAGAGATAAAGTCCAAAGGAGGAAAGTGTAAGTAGTGTACAAAGAGGAGAAAACACAACAACAAAAAATTGAAGGATATATTTCTAGGTAATCCAACAACAACAGTAGGTACAACCACAAGTACAAGATGTACATATTTGCAGAGCAATACCATATAGGTAGTACTGGGTGTGTACATACATGTCATACATGGAACATACATATGTGTCGTACAAGTCGTATGGGACACATATGTACACATTCCACATGTGAGAGAAGGTGTGTATAGTTTGTACAGGGATGTCTAGGGACAAATCAACATAGGGTTCCCTTAGGGCCTACATTGTCAGGTTTGTTCTAACTTGTATTTTTACCATAGTGGGCCATTATCCTAGTAAAGAAGCCCTTGTAAGCTTGGATTCATTATTAATGAAAAGTTGATTTGAAGGGAAAATTTTGTGTGTGAATGTGTGAAGTTTGGTTTCCTATTTTTGATTTTGTTGTTTTATTTCCAACCAATATATTTTATTTTGTGTGTTGTTAATTTATTTATCAACAATGAAACACATAAGGTAATAAAGTATCTAGGTTATAGGAATTGATATTTCAACATGGTATTGAGAGTGTGTTGAAAAATTCCAACATGGTATCAAATCTTGCACTCTAAGAGGGAGACAAATTTCAGATACATATAACAAAAATACATCTATTAGAGTCAGTGACTCATAGAGAGAGAAAATACGGAATTTTTATCAAGGAGATATTAGCAAGGGTGAAGGACTTTCACCTAGATATTTGATCTGTCCAAAGAAGAAACACGCAACAAAAATAGATCTAGTAGCAAGGAAATATCTGGGTAGAAGAGAAACAACAAGTACAACATGAAATCATGTCATACAGAGCTGAAGCAACGTCATATGAAACAAAAAAGATTCCAAGGAGTGTACATGTGTTTCTCGCAGGTGAAAAAGGGAGCATACATACATGTCCCACAGGTGCAGTAGAGTACATACATACACACCGGAATAGTAGTCGAAGGCACATAAATATTCACAATGAAATGGACACAAGAATATACATACACATTGTGTAGGTCATATAGGGTGTGTACAATTTGTATAGGATGCTCGTATAGGACCTTACAACATCGATAGAGTTGTTGGGTTACAATAGCTTGTAGTATATTTCATTTTATTTTCCTAGTGGGCATAAAATATGATAGGAGTATGGGAGTTATTCAATAGTTTGATGGACAAGGACTTAGGGATCCATGTGGAGATTGTTGATTGTTGGACATGCATTTTGGATAAAATTTTGAGGAAAATCTCAAGTATGGAGTAGGTGCACAACAACAGAAGAGAGAAGGAAAGGTAGGAGCGAAGTGTGTAGTAATGGAACATCCAGGATTGAAGTGCATAGTAAAATCATACTTAATGGAGAATAAAGAAGGAGAATAAAGTAGGAGAATAAAAAAAGAGAAGAAAGTGGATGAAAAGGAAGGACAACCGTTCAACACGCAAAAATAGAGAGATGGGAAAAAGCAGGAAGGCCATCAGTCGAGAAGGAAAAATCACATTAGGAAAACAAGTCAACCTGAGTTGTAATGAGTCAGAATGAGTTGTAATTGGGTTTTGAGGTTAAGCAAGTAGGGTTTTGATCCCTAGAATCCATGCATAAATATGTAATGGGTCAGGTAGAATAGGTGGTTGTTGCTAGTCATTGACACCAAGTGAAGAGAGTGATAGAGTAGATTGAGAATGAAGGAGTCTATGTATGATTGTTAGGGAGAGTTGCATATAGAGGCTTGCATTGCCAAGTGGCTAGGAAATATGGAGAGAAAAATAGCATGATATATCCATTGTAAGAATAATACGCAATCTTGAGATGATTACAAAAATAATAATAAATAAGCCAACCATTGTGGACATAGCCCAAAGTTGGGTGAATGTTAGACTAGATTGGTTTATTATATGATCAATGAGAAATAAATATGAATGTTACACTTAATTTTTTATGTTGCAATCTACAGTACAATGGTGCTCTATAACTAAATTCACCAATTAATCAAGGAATAACAAAGAGGATAATGAGCATAAAGTAGATAAGTAAGAATAAATAATTCGATCGCCTCCCATTCCCTCACTACTGCAAAAACTTGGTTACTGCAACCCCAATAGATGCCTCATGTGAGACTTCACTTGCATGTAGGTGATGCTGAAATTTTCAGTGTCTGAAGGATTTTGTTGGTTAGATAACTTTAACCTAGGGTCTTACAAGTGTGTGCCAACAAATGGTTCCATTTTTAGGATCCAAAATTTGTGATTGAGGGGATGTTTTGGAGGTTGACTAAGAAAGATATCTAAAAATGAATATAAGGGAAGGAACGAGAATTTTCTCAAAAATAGAATAGAAACCCTCAAATGAGAGATGAGAAATGGTTGCAAAGGTATGTGTACACGGAGCTGCATGATATTTTCTTTGGTGAATTTCCAATTATTTTGACTGAGTGGTTAGAAATATTAGTGGAGAATAATAGAAGGTACCGAACCATGGTGTCGAGGAACTGGACCCCAGAGTTGGTAAGGTGGTTGAATTCTGTAAGTAATAAGAATTATTGTGCAATTTATTTTTGGTTGGACAATATATTGGGAGGTTATATTACACAATTTGCAGTGGATTGTACCCAATCATATAGTATTGCAAAGAGGGATTTCTTCAAGGTCCATGTGGAAGGTTCATGAAATCATTGGGTACGTGGATAAAGTTGTTTCTATGAAACAAGTGTGTGATCACAATGGATTCTGATTGCTAAGGGGATTTACACACATAGGGGAACCGGGGGATGAAAAGAGGATAGTCTGAAGGTAGGGAAGAATGAAGGAAGAAATGAATAAGGAAGGGAGGGGCTGAGGAGGTAGATAACTAAAGAGGTTGTATCAAAAGAAGAAGACAATTTTAGATTACTACACAGTAGAAGAAGGTACAAGAGGCGAAAGAATAGGGATGATAAAGAAGAGTTTTTCATTGATCCTGAGGGAAGAGGACCCTACACAATTATCCAAATAGTAGAAATACCATACGTAGAAGGAGAGGAAGAGAATTATCATTTCAGTCCTATAATAGAAGATCTAGTAAGTCCTACTCACAATGGATCCTGCATCGATTCCATGACACCATGTGCATCACCTAGATTAAGAATAACATCCGAGGATTTTTCAAAATCACTTGTAGTTAGAAAACTAAGTTATAATAGTAGTAGTCAGAGCAGTGGATGAGTCAGAGTCAGCCAACATCACCAAGGGGAGGTACTAAAAAAAATAATATGATAGGGTTAGACAACACATCGAGACTACCTGATTTCCAAGGAGTTGGTTCGAAGGACCCTGGACAACATCTATTTTTCTGTGAGACAATTTGTGCTGCAGAGAATGTCTAGGATGAGGCCATAAAAATTGCACAATTGGAAACAACATTTATAGGTCGCACACTGGCTTGGTATATGAAAATGTAGAGTACCATACCTACAGGACAAGCGAGGACTCTAGTGGAAATTAGACAGGCATTGTTGAAAGAGTTCAAGAAACCAAAATCCGAGTCATATTACATTACTGAGTTGAAGGAAATCAAACAGGTACAGATTGAGTCAGTATGGGACTTTGATTAGAGATTCAAGGATGTGATGGGAAGGTTAACATTTCAAATTCCTGATCATAAACATAGGGAACGTTTTATGGTGGGACTCTTACCAAACATATGCAACCCAATGATACAACATAAGGTTGCATCCAAGTCTGAAGCATTGGATATCACAATGAAATTTTAAAAATATCCTATAGGAGAAAGTGGAGGGATGGTGCAAGTAGAGACACAGTTAGCTTCCTTAAAAATTCAATTGATAGAACTTGTACATTTTAACCTTGTACAATTATTTACTGCAAACATATTTTTAGTAAAAGAACATAAACGATACAATGAAAAATACACATATTACACATATATTTTTCCCTTGGAAACCCAAACTGGGAAAACCATCATATTCTATATTCATTCACATCATACATTGTTTACAATACAATATACAAATAGGAGCCAGCAACATCCAAAACCCTAACCGAATGACCTGGATTAGTCAACAACCCTAATTCCTTAACTGGAAAAATAAAAGCATCAGTAAAAAATCATGTGCCGAAAAACCTCCCAACAATGGACACGAAAATTGAGGTGACACAAAAAACAAGGAAAAAAGGAGACATGTTTCCTGAGGGATTTTTTTTTTCTCGACGACACTTCCCCTGAACCCTACAACCCATGGAAGGGGGGCCTAGCGCACCCCCCCTCAAACCCCCATGTGTGCTCAATGCAACATAGCAGACACTTAGGTTAGTCGTGCACAAAATATAACACATACCCAACATTCTCCCACTTGTTGTTTTCTTTGCATACAAGGGGTTACATGGTTACATAGTCAACAATCCAGGGAAACAATGCCTATAGATCCTCTACACCAAGAGAACTTCTCAGTGCTCACAATTTTTTTTAATGAATCTGCAACATTCTTCAAAGTGTCCACCTTCATAAAAAACACTTTCTTTTCTTCAACCATGTCTCTCACAAAGTGATATTGAACATCAATATGCTTTGTCTTTGAATTATAAGTCGGGTTCTTTGCCAAAACAATTGCACTTTGACTGTCACAATCCATCCTTACAACTTGATGTACCAACCCAATACCTAAACACAATCTTTGTAACCATATTGTTTCCTTGCTTGCATGAGTGGTTGCCATGTATTCAACTTCTCTGGTTGAAAGTGCCACTACAAACTATCTTTTTCTCATCCAACCGATTGGTCCTCCAAACAGTCTAAACACATACGCGCTTGTAGATATCCTACAATCCAAATCTCCATCCTAGTATGCATCCAAAATTCCATGTATGTCCGACACTTTGTCCAATCACGGTCTTCCTTGGTAGCACAATCCATATCTAGCAGTGCCACACAAATACCTAAAGACCCTTTTTATTGATGTCCAATGATCCTTCCCTGTTTTTTACATATACCTGATCAAAACTCCCACTACATGTGCAATGTCCGGTCTAGTACAGACCATTGCATACATCAAACTGCCAACTGCACTCACATATGGAACACGAGACATGTCCTCCTCCTCCTCTTCTTGTGTCTCGGGACACTGATCCATAGATAAATTTACACCAACGAGAATAGGGACTGATAAAGATGTTGGTGATGGATGAATTAAGAAAGAGAAACACAGAATTGGAAGAATTCATTTTTTCTTCAAAATTTATGCTTAACATTCCTCCCATCCCACAGTGTAAGGTGCACATCCCTCTTCATGTTGACAAGATTGTACAGGGATGAGAAAGAAAAGGAAGAGCATCAGGTTTGTTAAAAATGACAAAGCAACAAAGGAACACGAAGAGTAAGGAGGACTTTCTCAGTCTCCACAAAGAGAGGTTTCACCTTTCTCAACTCCCAGTCAAGTAGAGACTCCTTCAACTAGAACCACAGGTTTGAGAGGAAGAAAGTTGTTTTTCTCTTCACCACCTATTGCAGACAAGGTCAAAACTAGGAGATTTGTTATTAGAGAACAAAAAAAACAGGAAATTATTGTTAAGAAATTTATAGTGGGATCCCCCATCCAGAGAAAGGGTAAAATTTTACCTATCAATGAGCCCATTGAAATTGTATACATAACTACTCCTCCAGAAAATCCTAACTTTAAGAGCCTAAATAGACAGCTTAAAGAGGCAAGGAATGAAATTGATAAACTAAAAATGGAGGATTTGGTTGAAAAGAAGAAGTTAAATGAACTTATGGAAATGTATTGTGGAACTCTTGAAAAGGCTAAGTTTATAGATAAAAGGTTTCGACCTCTCCACAAGAAGCTTAAAAACTTGTATAGATAGAACATAGCCTACCAAAGTCAGATCAAAGGACTAAATATGGAGTTGTAACCTTTCAGAGAGGAGCTAGCGAAGAAGAATTTGGATATATTATCTAAATCTGCCACTAGGAGGAACTCTAGAGTCAAAAAGTGAAGATGATGAACACCTTGACTCATACCAATTTTTGACAGTTCCTTGTTTTGGTATTTTGAAAATTTGAAGACAATCATGTTTGATAAGTCAGGATTCAATTGAGGATGTGTTAGCTTTCCTATGTCTTATATCACTATCATATGTTATTATAGAATTTGGTGACACTTGGGATAGTTTTGGAGTGTTTTGATTCATTTTCAAACAAAAAGAGAAGCTACAGGAGAGTTCGTAGTGCCTGGCACTGCGAACTGGCTGATACAGGTTGGTGATATGAATTGTGCTGCGAACTATTGATCTAGAGGTTTTAGAGGAATAATCGGTTTCCATATGGGTATATGAGTATATGAAATTTTCTAGAAGGTCATTTGAAGGATGGAGGGACACCTGACAAAGGGAGATGTGCTCAAAGTTCACATCATCAAGAACATTTAATATGATTAAAGAGGTTACCAACATTAGCCTAGTTTTTAGTAGTTTGTTATTTTTTTGTTGAACAATTGTAGTTACTCCACCTTTAGGTGTGGGAATCCTATGAAAGAAGAGGAATTCGAATTGTAAAGTTGTCATTGACAACCTAGGCTATAAGATAGACATTTAAAATCATTGAAGGGTTCGAAGGATTGTAATGAGACTCATACTTTTGAAATTGTGAAGTTACAAATCCATCTCTGGATTTTGTGTATCAGACCTGAGAATTTTTTATTAATAAAAATCAGTTCCTTCCCCATTATATTATCTCTATCTTACTCTAATTCTACTGTCATTTGAATGATTCATTTGATTTATTGTATCTGTATTGCAATGGAGGTTTTGTTGTGATGCTGCTATTATTTTATCAGAGTTTATCTTTTGATTAAAGAAGTTCTTATGTCAAAAGGGTTTCCTCATATGTTTGCTAGTATTTCTTGATGTGAGTGGTAGACATTTTCATTTTCTCACTAAAGTATTCCATCTATCCATTTTACTCTATAAAACCCTGATCTAAGTTAGCCAAGACCTCATTTTCTTATACATATTTTTTGGAACCTTCTATGATTTTCACTGTTCTGACTACGTTTTGATCCATTTGACATCATCATAAAAAATTATCTTTAAACCTACTGATGGGTGCTGATCTTACACTTTAGTAGTCAAAGTGTGACTTTCAGTGCTAACAAAATCGCTATAATCGCGGGATTGGATGTGTGCTCCACTTAATTGTTCAAATATTAGAGAGCTCCACATAAAGGCTACCATGAATATTTACTTGATCTTATCAATTTATTTCATGGAAATCACAGTTCATCCTTGTCACATGTTATGTATTTCATTAAATTCATGAATTAATATCACATTATCTATGAGGATGTTTGGATGTATACTTCTATATGTACTTTGGAAGGCAAGGCAAACAATTGTTTTTATGATGATCTTGTAGGAAAAATCAATTCATTTTCTGATTTTTTGAGGTTGTTCTTCAAATATTGGGATCCTAGTCTTGAAAATGAAGAGATTGATATGTTTCTTAGATGTACCATAGAAACCCTCCCAAAGGAAGAAGGTGTAATGTCCCCACTTTGGGACATCATCACAGGGCAGAGATTTATGATGACCAAAGTAGCCAGATGGATGCTATAGTGAGTACAGGGGTATTTGAGAGGCATTGTGGGGTCCATATTGAATTAATGATCATATTCCATCATTATAATCCATTCCGCACAGGTTGGCTTTGGTTTCGTTGCATTCTGACGATTTCCATGATTTTGACTATTTTGAGCTATAAGTCAATGGAATTCACTAAAGAGGTCATTTTGGGAACATTACTTGGAGGAACCTTTCAGTGTAATAGCTCATTGGAATTGGGAGGAGAAACACTATGGGATGGGATGGCTAGAAGTGACTTTCAGTGGCCAAGGAAGCCACAAGGAGAGATAAAGAGTTTTTCAAAGGTAAAAAGGTTAATTAATTAATTAATGTGATTTAATTAATTAATTAAATATTAATAAAATGAAAGTCACTTTGGAGGGACAAGGTGAGACAAAAAGTATAAAGGAAAGGCAAGGGCCTCTTCTCATTCATTCATGTATGATCTTATTTTGATTTCTGGCTTCTAGCTCGTGAGCCCAATATTGGGGGTTTTGAGGGTTTTGACATAACAAACCCTAGAGGACGATTCAGTGGTGAAAGATTCCACCTATCTTGTCCCAAGCTTGGTCTCGGAGATGAAATACTCTCCCACACCATTCTAGTTCCATATCTACTCAGTTGCAGGAGGATTCTACATCAGTTTCATGTGCATATAGAGAGAGGGCGCACTAGTTGAGGGATTCCAGCAAGAGGGGCGCACCATCTTTGGAGAGAGATTCGTTGTAGGAGATTGGCAGGGCCGTTGAGGATTCTATCACTTGGGTTTTCATTGCAGGGCCTTGGACATCAGATCTA
>ML792908.1:201960-218810 GCA_009831015.1 Picea engelmannii | reverse complement strand
ACTATGTATCCCACAGGTGGACATGGGATCCTAGTATTTTACTTGGAGGGATTTGGGTATTGCTTGAGGACAAGCAATTTTCTAGCAGGGAGGACTGTAATGTCCCCACTTTGGGACATCATCATAGGGCAGAGATTTATGATGACCAGAGTAGCCAGATGGATTCTATAGTGAGTACATGGGTATTTGAGAGGCATTGTGGGGTCCATATCGCATTAATGATCATATTCCATCATTATGAGCCATTCCGCACAGGTTGGCTTTAGTTTTGTTGCATTCCGACGATTTCCAGGATTTTGACTATTTTGAGCTATAAGTCAATGGAATTCACTAAAGAGGTCATTTTGGGCACATTACTTGGAGGAACCTTTCATTGTAATAGCTCATTTGAATCGGGAGGAGAAACACTACAGAATGGGATGGCTAGAAGTGACTTTCAGTGGCTAGGGAAGCCACAAGGAGAGATAAAGAGCTTTTCAAAGGTAAAAAGGTTAATTAATTAATTAATGTGATTTAATTAATTAATTAAATATTAATAAAATGAAAGTCACTTTGGAGGGACAAGGTGAGCCAAAAATTATAAAGGAAAAGAAAGGGCCTCTTCTCATTCATTCATGTATGATCTTATTTTGATTTCTAGCTTCTAGCTCGTGAGCCCAATATTGGGGGTTTTGAGGGTTTTGACATAACAAACCCTAGAGGACGATTTGGTGGTGAAAGATTCCACCTATCTTGTCCCAAGCTTGGTCTCGGAGATGAAATACTCTCCCACACCATTCTAGTTCCAGATCTACTCAGTTGCAGGAGGATTCTACATCAGTTTCATGTGCAGATAGAGAGAGGGCGCCCTAGTTGAGGGATTCCAGTAAGAGGGGCGCACCATATTTGGAGAGAGATTCGTTGTAGGATATTGGCAGGGCCGTTGAGGATTCTATCACTTGGGTTTTCATTGCAGGGCCTTGGACATCAGATCTAATTCTTTCTGAGACAGCTTTATGGCTCATATTATTTCTTGAGCAGTGGGGCGAATTGAAGAGAAGGAGGGCATTTTTGAGATCCAGATCTAGTTCGTTTGGAGGGGTTACACTTCAGATCTGACCTTGAGACTTTACCTAGTGACTTGCAGTGTCCCGATCTATATTTCTGGAGAGTTTCAGATCATTTGGAGGCCTCCTTCAAAAGGGCCGAATTATCCAGGGTTTCAGTCATCTAGTGGGGCGCACCATTCAGTGGGGGATTTTAGATCTACAGATATTGAGAGGGATCTTGGAGATTCGGTCACCTGGGTTGTTCTTACCATCACCCGATCTATCAGTTGGCATATTTATTAGGGTGATTGGACACTTTTGGCAGTAGGGCCGAGTTATTGAGGGTTTCCGCCTTCTATTGGAGCATGGCATTCTTCAGCTGGAGAGTTTGGCATTCAGATCTACTTGTATTGATCTTCATTTCTTATTCATCCCTTGGAGGCATATTTTGTATTAGCGGGAGCATTTTGTAGCAACTCTTATCTATTGTCTATCTTCTTGGCCATCTGTTGAGCATTCCAGATCGACATCTTCATTGAAGCAGGTTTCTCTATTTTATGAATAAAGAAGAATTGAGATGTTTTGGCTTGTCTATATTATTGCATATGGTTGAGGTATGTTCCATGGTTATCTCTTTCTGTTATTTGCTGCATACACACATATAAACACATCTAAAAGGTAGATCAGCAAAGTGTTTGACGAAATACCTCACTCAATTTTTTTTTTTTAAAGACACCAAAACAGTGATGATCCTTGCATAATGGCTTGGGATCATTACAGAAGGGGTACCCATTGCATCTCCCATAGAAGAGAAAGAATTTGATGAACATGTTGAGGAAGAGTCACTTCATGAAGATTGTGATCCAATAACTTGCACCACTTTGCAAACTGTTAGACCTCTTGATGCATCCTTTGACAAGTTGGAAAAGGAGAAGCTTGTACAAGAATCCTTAGATCAAGAGAAAACATGTGTATATATTAATTTGGATAAGAAATTAGAGGGTGAAAACAAAAACAAAAAAAAATTCTTATCCACGTGAATTTGAGGACTTGATGAATGATACCCCTTGTCAAAATATTGATCTATTTGATCCATCTTTTGATGATGTTGAAGGGGTAAATTTTGAAGAAGGATTAGTGGGCTCTCCCTCATTCTACGAAGAATATTGTGACCTTGGTGTTATAAGCTTTGATGACCTTTTATACATTGAAATATATAAGTGGGATATAAGTAGATTTTACTTTGAAGGGGATGTCATTTATTATACTTACTGTGATATTGAAGTTAAGATCGTTCATCTTAGATCGAACCTGGAAGATTGTGTTGAAGTAGTTGATGGTATAAATAACGAAGAATATGAAGTAGAGTGGTTGCTAAAATATTTACTTGGTCCTCAATATTTCTCATAAATCCATGGGTATCCAAATGGCTATGAAAATTTGGGAGATGAATTACCAAGATTCCATGGACATAAATATTAAATTACTTTACACATTTCATCTTTCATTGATATTATTTGGAAACTCAACATCAATCATGAAGATGTTAAGATGAATATGTTTTTATTTTCCTTGGATTTTCTTGAAGATGAGGTCATGGATTGGTATGGAAAACTTAATGAAGGAAATATATTATCACTTTGAGGTTTCTTCAAGATATTTCTTAATAATTTCTCCCCTCTTCATGAAAGGGTTAAGTTCGAAAGGGTTGTTATAGATGTTGAGAGTCACTTGACTTATGTCATTGGATTTATACCCTTGACCTATGAGTACTCTCATCCTCCTTAACTTCCTTTGACTCATGTGTATTCTCTTTCCTTACCTTTGACCAAGAAAGACATGGAAAGTAAACCATTTCCTTGTAGATCCTAGATGGAGCCTCCTTCACAAAACTTTTCCCTCAATGAGTTTACTAGTGAATTCAATGAGTTAATCCACTCTTATGATGAAATAAATGGTGAAATAAACACTATTTCTCTTTGGTTGAAGGAATTTTGAGGAGATATGAACCAAACTTGGTATAGTTTGGGCCTTCTACTTCATAGGTATGACCTTACCTTGGTTCCAATCTTAGGAGTGACCAAATTTTTTCCTAATACCCACCTCATGTTTAACATATCCCTATTATGGATAATAAGAAAAAACAAAGGAAAGATTCAACCTGTTGATGATATCTTAAAGTAGTTGCACTGGATATTGGATTTCACATAGAAACCACATATCTTATTTAGCTAGTAGGGTAGGGAATAATAAGCTCCTTATGGGAAGTAGTTTAGGGTGTGTGCTTGATTACTTTCATTGTATTTACTATCCCTCATTTATGCATTTCATTTCATGTATTATCTAATTGATTGTTTAATTCATTTGATTTTCCTTAGAATAATTTATTTCATATTTTCTCATGTTTTATTTCCATGCTTAGACTTAGTGAAAAAATGTAATTTATGAAAAGTTGTATTTTTCTCACCGGGGTGGTAGATTCACCCTATTTATGCCTTTGTCGAGTTAGATGATGTGTACATCAAAGGTCCATGAGATATTTTAGAATTCTCATACTCTCCAACATTAGAGTGCATGTCCCCGAGTAGGAGCCATATTTTACCCCACAAGGGGTGACAACTTCAGAGGTCCCTCACAAGGGTGTCATGTTTCTCTTTACATGAAATATATTTCTCATATTCTCTAAAATCAAACAACTCTTCTCATTATATCCATCAGATGTATGATCATGTTAGCTCAATTTTGGTATATATTTTCCTCCCTCCCTCACTCCTTGGATGACAATTGAACTATGGATGGTACATTATGGTTTCACTATGATCTATTTTGACATTCCATGCATTTGCGTCTTATTTGGATGTGACACTATAACTCCTTGGTTAGTCATGAAAGTGGTAAAAAATGAAATAAAATCTGATAGAACTTCATAACATGCATATTTTTAATATTTTCTTTGTTATACCTTGCGGGACCATAGTTTTCCTTTAGAAGTGTTGTTTCTTGGGTCAATTTTTACTATTGGGTATCTATCCAAGGTAGTGTTGTCCACATTGTAACCATAAACACTTTCCACTTTCCCTATTTCACTCCATTCCATCCACAAAATTCTATAATGATCATGTATGACTTATCAAATGTCACCAAAAAATGTATAATAAAGAAATACTAGGTTAATAAAGCCAAAATGGCTAGAGGTGATGAGCAATAAAACCAAGAGCTAAAAATATAAGTATTGATAAATTCCACCTCACTATGAGGCCAATGCCCCTAGTCCCTATCGCGTGTGAAAATAACTTGTTCAATAAAATGAACACATAAAGAAAAAGGTAAAAATGGGTAGTAAGAAACCGTGTCGAGGATACGTAACTCAATGCTAAAGCTCCCTCTTGAAAGATCTTATATAAACTGTTAGCTCATGAAAGATATATGATTAAAATAACAATATATATGTAGCATCAAATGAATTTGAGGGTCATCACACAAATTTTTCCCCTTCCCCTTTCCATAATTATTCATCACATTACCTATCTTTCACATAGGTACTTAGGAAACACTCATTTTCCTTTGACTTGTCACATGTATAAGGGTTAATTTTTCTCCCCTTTAGTAAAACTTAGGAAAATATTAAAACTAACCCTTATTGTATTTTGTGCTAAGATAAATCACTAGGTGTGCATCACCTAATGGATTTGCAAGAAGCTAGGCCCATCACTCCAAGTGGGTACCTTGCATTTGGATCTGTATACCATGCCTCAAGATATGTGACACTACATTGGGTTTGTTTATGCTCCCTTAGGATTTGTTATGCTTCCTTGGTATCTGTGCACTCATTTTTTTTATCATATCTACATATATTGGGATCCATGTACTACATTGGGATATGTATCATGACTTTGGGATCTGTGATGGTGCATTGGGCCATGATAGGGATACCACAACATCACACTTTCCACATGGACCACTCAACATTGGCATCCTTTCTTTGTTGGATGCTCTACTCACATAAGTACACTATTATTCCCTCCTTGGACAACACATGGGATTTTATTGATGCATTGGAGGACACCTATGAGGTGGTTATAGGGTGTTGTTGTGGTTACAAGTTGTTATGTTGACTACAAGATGATGTGGCATTAACAATAATGCTTTACTTAAGTATATCCCCTATTGAAAAGGCCACACATTCCATCACACATTGGATTCTACCTTGGATGTCCTACACATGTGGGGTGACATCACACACATGGAGGTTGTTATTCCATGCTTTGTCCGCTTCCTTTCTCTTGGGAGTTGGTTGGAGGTTTGATTTAGTCCTTTGACTATTTTTAACTTTATCTTCACCCATTTTTTGGACATTGGCACGTTTTATTAGAGGGCACACTTATTCGAGGCCTTTTTTGTCCACACATGTGTCCCTTTGTTGTTACATTTTACCATTTTGAGGGGAAATCTCATGTATTGGAGGATTTTGAGGTTTATTTGTCCTTATTTGTTTCATTTTCCCCATGTTTTTGACTTGTGCCAATGGTTTATTCTCATGGTTTTGAGCTAGCACATTGTATTACTCATTGTATTGAGGAGGCTCCTTAGCTATAAAAGGAGGATGGTTCTCTCCTTTTCATTGTTGGATATGAATGATAATACTTTCCTAAAATGTTCTTATGTATCTATACTCTTTTATGTGATGTTTTAGGATATTTTTCAAGTGTTTTGATAGAAAAAATTTTAAGGTTTGTTTCTGGACAAAGCTACTACAAGACCAAAGAAGTGATTCTTTCTCCACTTGAAGGGGAAAATAAGGTATAGAATTCTTTCCTTAATCCATTTTTCCATTAATTTTTTGCTTCTTTTCATTGAGGTAGGACGTCTAGGGGCTCTTCCATATTGTAATGCCCATGCTTTGAGATCACCTTGGTATCACTTGGAGAGGATACCTAGAGGACCAATCCCCCCATCCAAATTCGAAGAACCCTATTATCCCTAGGTAAGGCATCAAATGAAATCCAATTAGGTTCCCTCAACATTACCTCATATTTAAACCTTAATCCTCACCTATACTAGTGTAGTGACCCCATATACCTTTCCTATCCATTGGTATACCTTTCTCTTCAACCACAAAACCCTAAAAAATTGTATTTTCCCCTTTTGTTTTCTTTGAAATATAGGGATTGACCTTGCTCCATCCTTTAATATAGATTGCTTGGATCTAAGTGTCTTTTTAGAGGCACATCTACTAATACATGGATCTCACACATGCTGATTTTCTCTTCAAGGAACATTTTTGGTATTAGCATATACAAGGATTTTGATTTGGTTTCATTTTTCATTTCTTTTGGATACAAACCTAATACATTTGAGGTGCCCTTGAAATGATTGATTCTGGTTATTATTGTGGGATTCATTAATTAAATGCTTGGAACATGTGGTATATCCCTTAATAACATGTGGTATGGCCCTTAATATAATAATTCATCAAATAATTCATGCAACGTTAGTGCATATTTATAGTGTATGCATTCATACTAGGTAAATCAATAAGAAATTAATGACAAAGTTTTCCTCTTGTAAAACTCACCTCATTTCCTAGGTTCTAACTCATTATTTCATATCTAAATGTGTGGTGGTAAAATATGTTTTGTTTCATGAGGTTTCACATCTTAGTATGCAAGTTGTATGTATGAAATGCTATTGATAATATTACAGTTTGGACACAGATTGCAGGTTCATGCTTGTTGCATCACAGTCTTTGCAACATTTTAAAATTTTGTTTCTATAATCTAAAATTAATATCAAATCGATAAAAAAGGAGGCTTAACGACCTCACTAAAGTGCCAAAATGTCATTTTTAATTTTGCATTGTTTGAGGGTTTATTCACTGTCTAAATTGTAGAGTTTAAGGTTCATATTTTGTTCATGGTATATGAGAAATACACCTAGCTAATATTGTTGGACGATTGCACCCTTTACATAGTCCCATTCTTCTTTTTCCGACCAACACTTGTGGGTTTTTCTTGGGTTTAGTTTTATGATTGAAATCCGATATAAACATAGAACACTATGGATTGGTGGTATAAGATTCAATGCTATCATAATGATTGAAAACATGGACTACTAAGTATGGTAGTTTACATGTGGACTTCACTCCTTAACACTCACAAGGAACCTTATATCTTGAAAAAACATAAATGTGACTTGAATTGGTAGCAATAAGATATTTAAACATTGTTGTTGGTGTGTTCCATGTTTTTTGTCCTTGTCACACAATTTGAGAACATTAATTGCAGTGTTCACTCATCGATTTTCCTTTGAATATTGATATATGTTGATGATAATGATCTATGGCATATGTTCATAAATATTCTTGTCTATTGTTGGTTGCCTTGCTATACTTTATATCACTTTATTTCATGAAAATCTCATATACTAAGTGCATATCTATTCTCTTTCATTGGTTAAGACAACTCATTGGATCAATACAATTTTGTTGTCTTAGTACTTTGATAATAGTAGTGCATATCACATTGGTTTCTCTTGGGAATATAATATTTGGATGATGGAAAATGATTTAAATAATGAATGACATGGTGAATGATGATACATATTTCTATTGTTAACTTTGACATTATTGAAATTCTAATTTGAGCAATACAAACACTTCATGTTTCTAAGAACCTCTGAATGAGCATTGTTGTCTAAGTCAAATATTCCATAATCTCATTCACAATTGAAAATTTGACATTTTCTTCACTTGTACCTAGATTTTCCTTACCAAACCCCCAGTCAAACCGAGTCTCAAATCTCCCTTTCTCAACTCAATGATCAAACTTACTTTGACCCCTAAGAATACACTTTGTAGGTTAGGAACAATATACTTACACTGGAAAAGTTAGGCCACTGAGGTGATAGAGGGTGGATTTCCTAGTAGTTTACCCCAAGCTCTCTAGCATAGGGAAGGACTTTCACTTAGTGATATTTTGAGGGGCAACATTTTGGTTCCATTACTGGGAAGAAATTCCACTTCCCAAGTTAAGAATTATTGAGATTTGGATTTTACGAGATTTGGAAAAATTGAAAAACCTTTGGAAGCTTATTTGGTGACTACATTAAAGTGAAGAGGCCCTATCCCTTTTGTTGAGGACAATATATGAAATTATCTTACTCAAGCACTTGTGAATGTTTCTTGGCTAAGGAAAGATAGTAGAGAATGTTACCCTATGTTTATATCCTTAAAAAGTGTTTCCCAATCCACAAGTATTAATTACAAGGTCTTAGGCTGATTTTTTAAAGTAAAAGATTATTGCAAAATATAACATTTTTATATAATTTTCTGAATATAACAGTTTGCAAAAATAAATTGTGGAGATCAAAAGCAAAAATACCAACTTATATATTAACACAGATGAGACAGAAAAGAAATCGCTTTATTTCATTCCAAGAAATCAAAAGAATCGTTCTCTTTACAAAATCCATGTGGGGGCATGGACCAAGGTCAAACTTAGATATCCCCGATGAAAACCATACAAAAGGACTCTGACAAGAAGTAAAAATTGAAATTTAAAATATGGATTGGCTTGCCACAGACTGCTTCCCACTTGACTCTGCACAATGTCCTTTATCAGTCATGAAATTTAATTCATAAAAAGACAAGTCTACGTAGACTATCAAAGATAGATCAACACCTCTGAAACAAGCATCTGAATGATATGGTTCAGCTTTGAACCTTGTTGTCTACAATAGGACCCTACTGTCATAAAAGAGAATTAGGATTTTAATGAATTGATGAATGAATGAAAACCGAACTATCTCAATAGAACTCAAGAGCAAACCTTAGTATTCTTTCTCCTTCTATTCTACCCTTGTTCTTCCTTCTCATTTGGCTTTTATGCATTCCAAATTAGTTGAAGTAGTACAACTACCTCATTTAGTTAAGTTAACTAAAACTCAACTAACTTTTAGTTAAGGGGAAGAATTATTAATAATAATAATAAATGGTAGTTTATTAAATAATAACTAGCAGGTGGGACCCCTCATGACTTGCTTTAATTTCTTAAAAAAAATAAACATAATTAGACAATCAATCAAACACATCCCTCCTTGTGGTTCCCATAATCATTTTCATAATTTGAAATTTAAATATTAGTGATATTTCAAATTATATCAAAACATGTAAATATCCACAATATCCAAAAATAGTTTGTTGTCCAAAACTTTCAATAGTCCACTGTCCTCAATAAATCAATAATAAAACATAATTAAAAACCGCATTTTCCACTTTGAGAGGAAATTTTTCCTTTGTTGCTTCTATCCCATTTTGACTTCCTTGAATTAGCCTTATGTTGGGTAGAACCTTGAGGCTTGATCTCACTGATGACATGGGGACAGTGATCTCTCAAGTGCATACAAGATGATACTGACTTGGTTGAGTCACTTGAAGGAGAGGAGGGGGAAACAACAACTTTTCCTTTGTCATGCATATGGTGGGATTCGGTTTTGAGTATTTTGCATGTGGGAGGACTGTATAGGTGAGTGTGCAGGGGAAATATGAACATTTGGGTTAACAGGTGGAGGCGGAGGAGGTAAAGACAAATTTGGCAGGCCACGATGGTGGGATACTGTTGGGTGAACAATCTCCTGCCATCCATCATTCTCGGGAACTTCAGGTTGCAAAGATACATGAGGGGGCACAGGGATACTAGGAACATGTTCGGGATAGAAGGGGGGCCTCTCTAGTCTAGTCTGGACTATCCCTTGTCCAATCCAATTGAAAAATCCATCTTGAAAGAGTTGTTTTAACTCTTTAAGATTGACATCGAAATGTATTGAGAATATGGGTCTTCTAGGCCCTTTGTTCCAGTTTCCTCTGCCCCTATTATTTCAGCCATGACTTCATCTGCTGAAAAATCTTACCATGTATGCAACGATTATTTACAACTAGATCTTAAACAGACCATACATGACATTCTCTTAATATGAAACAAAGTTTAGCTCAACAATCACATCAGACCCATGCAATCCAATCCATACAAATTATTTAATAATTGCCAAATGAGTAGGGGGTGAAATAGGGTTTAGGGATATCTGAGGGGATTGTATTGAGTGAAAAAGTGATATCATGACTGGGAGTAAGAACAAAATGACTACTCGACAATTCATTAAACAACTAACTATGCAACAATACCAAAACATATCAGTTGCCATCTATCTCTGTGTTATTTTTTTATCATTGTCATACATAGTTTTAATTTAATTTTAGTGAACAGAGCATGCATAATGAATTTGGGATCGTGAGGGGATTTATAATGAGCAAAAAAGTGAGAAAATGAGAGGGAATTAGATGGATATTGTTCATAAATTAAATTAAATCAATCAACTATCATAATTATTCCTCAATTGCATACAAACTGCTTGTTGTCTCAATAACAATTTAATTTCCCCAAAATATTCAATTTATAACAGTCTGTGTATTATAACTTATGCAAACATTTCCAATTCAATCAGTATTGCATTCTCTAATGCTGATATATTTCCTTTTTAAAATAACCAAACATGCACAATAATCTTTTTTACCTATGCCCAACATTTATCCTTGGTAATCAATAATAGACCCATGATAACAATCAACAGTCACTGTCCTTTAACAAAAATGAGGCCCGATTTATTTACCCACAAGTTCCTTTTAAATCATGGGCATACTTAAGAGCATGCACGAGGAACCAATCATATACATATGTCTCTATCATATAATTGACACAATCTTGAATCAACAACAACAATCAACCCCAAAACATAACCCTGAACTTGATCTCTATGTGAATTAATATGTATAGACTTACTTTTAAAACAAGTGATAGTTTGCACGATGATTCCCATAAGACGTATGAAGAGAAAAAAACTAAATGACACACATGGATCTCTGCTAAACTTTGACAAAACCATGATTGAGATTGGTGAAACAATCATTCACACATGTGTCTTCTTGTCTTTAAATGCAATCACGGTCATGCTGGGATTAAACACAGTAAAGAGACCATAATCGAATAGAAGGGAAGCTCTCGGGTGGTCAGAACCATATATTTTCTTTCTTCTCTGTTCAAATGAATTCATCATATGAAGAACACATAGAGATTCGAACAAGAGGATGGGTTTTGAAACAAGGGAGCCTGTGTATTTAAACTTCCACAATAATTAAATTGATAACCCAAAACTTGACAAACCCCAGAAGGTGCCCGAGGAAGGTAGAGGCAAGTCAGAGTCCAATTTGGGCTCTTTTAAAAATTAAATGCAGAGAGGCAACGAAAGCATGCTTATCTTTTTTAAAAACATAGAGAGATAATGGTCTTTCATATCCTCATATCCATTTACCATCAATTAACAACCACATACCACACTATAATCTTGAAAAAGAAAAAGCAGTGAGTCATGCTCCTTTTAAAAAAAAAAACACAGTCCTTCGACTTATAACTCCAATCTCTTGACTGAATCATAAGTGAATGCCCGAGTGGAGAATAAAGCAATTCGAGCTAACCAATCCAGACACACATATATGCCTCCAAAACGTTTTTGCAGAGTGGAGATGAGTGTTAATTTAAACAGTGATGGGTACTCGAAAACACAGAGATATAATGCCTATTTCCAACACCTAGGAGGTCAATAAATTTTGACAACAATTGACAATGAGGCCTCACAGTATACATTCATCATTATAGCAGAGATGAGAGGAGCGGGTATGAAAACTCTGCGTGAAAATAAGGCTAGAACACAACTCGTATCATTTAATACATACAAAGGCCTGTATTAAACATTTGTGGCCAACCAATATTGAAATTGCAGAAAAATTCCATTGAAATGATAGTAAAGAACATGCCATCAACAATAGCTCGAGGCTTATCCAAAATAAACACACCAACTGTCGAAAGTTGCTTTACAACTTGGATAAGGATTACAACAATGCTCGAGAGGGAAACAAGTTAACAACCACTGGAATACAAACTGGTGGTTAAAACTCTTCAACCAGAAAACACAGAGCTCATTGCACCACTATGACCATTCTTTCACAGAGAACAATCATAAAAACCAAGGTGACCAATAAATAACCAATGTGAACCTCTTACTTCGCTTGCAAATGAAAATATTTCACAGTGATCACAGAGAACCCAAAACACAATATTTACACACAGTAAAAAACTCAAGAAAAAATAGAACCCATGCATTCCTGAGCCACCATTTGATTCATAATACAGAGTGTCCATCATGGATGGAAATCTAAGAACCATACCTGTGAGAAAATCGCTTCAATGACAAACTGGTCGAGTTTTCCCCTTCCAATCTTGAAAACGTGGAGCTTCCACAACCAACAGAGAAACAATGCAACTATGCTAGGGCGATGGGCTCAAGGGAGGTTTTGAGTGACGTGTAGTAAATGCAGGTCTCTTCCTTACCTAGCCTTATTCAATTCCATGTATGAGCCAACCCACTAACATAACATCCACCATTAAAATCAAACCATATCCAATGCATAATTCAATGCTATATCCATCGCAAAGATTTGATACCATATCAATTGCATAGTGCACCACCCGAGATATATCATACCTATACGTTAACCTCTTTCCGTAACTCCATACGATAATCACATATCAACGTTACTATGTGTGCCTCCATTCAACTCTTTAATAAAAATTGCATAATTCTTAAACCAAAACACATGGCATTATAGCTAGGTCCACCATTTTCATCCATGTATACATTCATTTGAAGTTTAAATGTAGTCTTTTACCATGGCCTAAGGATTAATACATAGTTCCTTTATTTTTGTTTCGAGCTAGCTCCCATTTAATTATCATTTGCATAAATCATATATGGATTAGTAATCAATATATGAATTAGTATTCAAGGTTATAACATAGCACCTGTAAACAACATGATCCTCATACCCATGGAATTGTTTTGTGTTGCAAGTAAATACCAACAACATTTAACAATAATTCATCAACCACCCATTTATCACATCAAATGAAACTAAGACTGCATCATCAACTGCATAGGAGTGTGTAGGCAACCTCATAACAACAACAACATATAAGTGTAACATGTCTATTTTTGCACCTCTAGTCTACAAGGGGGTCCCACCTACTAGTATTATATTATTATCATAATTAAATAATAGCGCTTTAGCAATACTTTGTGGGCGGAATTCATCGTTGTGATTTTAATCGTCAACACCTTATAGGTTTTAAAATACCCATTTCTTGAAGGATGAAACAAGTAAGCATTGTGATGGATTTGAGAATTCACCTTACCAAGTCCACTCCACTTAGATTTTAATAATTCAAGTACAGAATCAAAGAAAGCATGGGATTGGATGTGTGCTCTAGTTACTTGTTCAAATGTTCTGGGAGCTCCACATAAAGGCTACCATTGTAACATATTGCTCTACTGAGCACACTTTTATAGACTTATTCTTTGAGGACACTTCCATGCAAGTGATCCGGTTATGGTACATTGTGATTTCATTTTGATTATGGATTATACATGATGACGATGATGTGTTGTGACTTATTATTATTTGATATATATATATATATATATATATATATATTGGCATATGCTATTGACGAGTTTTCCTAAGTGTGCAAGACACATGCTAGGTTATGGACGCTGATGGCATCAATGGACTTCTTTGGACTACGGATTGAGTCAGGGAGTGAACTGTATTTTTATGGAGTATTTCATTTATGCACTTGTGACATATGATTGATTACAATATGATTTATGTATAAGGATTATTGACACGAGTTTTATCAGTGGATTCAAGCTAGACAATGCTTGCTAATCCGACTCACATAAGGAGTAGAGGGGCCATGCACATAAACCTGACATTGAGGGAGAGGTGTGGCAGTGTCCGTGTCTTATCCTACTAGCACTCCCATCGTGGTTTGAAATCTCGGTTAATGATTACCTAGTTCGAGAGGTCCACAATGTCGTGAGGGTGGACTGAGACAGTCGCTCACGAATATTCTAAGGGGCACACAATAAAGCAAAGTCCTTATTCCTTAAAAACCTTTAGTCTCTCACAAGGTCGACCGAATGGAGTGTTGACTATAAGGGTTGGAAAAACTTCCAAAACCATTCAAAGGCGAGTGGCATCCTTGGAGCATGGAGGTGCGTCTTGAAGGGCACGTCGCATAATTAAAAACTTGAGTCAATAAATCTAAGTGGCCTAGAAAATATTGAAATGATTAGACCTTGTTGAAATAAAATAATTAATTAAAATCGTAAATTATTAAATAAAAATCCAAATAAAAATCTAAGCCCAAGTCTAAGACTAAATCTAAGTCTAAATTTAATTAAAGGACTAAATAAATTATGACACAAGTTAAAAGATTGGAGAATAATCAAACTCTAGGAAAAAGGGGAATACAATCTAAAAATTGGATAAAATGCACATGTGTAGATGAAATTAATATAAGGGGTTTTTTAAAATAGAAAGAAATAAATATGAGAGAATAAGTGTACACATAGAATAATATCTAGAGTAAAGCTACCACTAAGTCTAACTAGAAGAAGACTCATAATCCAACTCTAACTAAGATCTAGTTAGGAGACACTCATTAAAAGAGATTTTGGGGAACATAGGGACAACTAAGAGCGAAAATAGGAACACATTGGGGATTGTGAGGTGTTGTCGCACAATTCGTAGCTAGGAGCAGAGGCTATAAAATAGAAGGCCAAACTGGCGTAATAGGGACCTACCCCACCCATTGTCACCAAAATGGGGAGGTCCTTTCTATTTAGGGAGGCTAGGCCCAAGGGAGACATCCCTAGCAACCTGGGGTTTGAAAGGGAAAGTCTCAAAGGATTAAGGCTAGTTTCCCCTTTCACAGATTACTGCCCAAAGAGATAGTCCAATAAAGTATAACCAAGGAGAAGGCACCTGCTTTCGAGACAAGACAACAATAAAACTAGTACGTACAATAATGGTTAATACTTCATAAATCAGTGACTATCTAAGTTCAATATATGAGCAAATACAACAGTAAATATTAACGAAGTCAATGTTTGCAATAATGACAATGGAAATATAATGTTACTTGTCAATAAATACTAGAACAATATAGCATCCAATGAATATAATCACTCCTTGAATCAAATCAATGCATTAAACATCATTCAGTTGCTCACATATAGTAGATTGTTGCGTCGAGATGAAATATCCTAGGGGTGATGTCAACTTTTAGGGTTAGTTGTTAGTTAGGGTTTGAAATTTATAAGGTTTTGAAAGTTTGTTTAGTCACTATCACTTCAACACTGGAGACTAAGGATCGGTGCCTAAGGGTTAATGGAGTCAATAAATGATGGACGCAAGAGTTGAAGGGTAAAAGTTTTCTGAGGACTAGAGGGTAGGTTTTAAAGGTGCTGCTAAAGAAGGGCCTTGAAAGTAGAAACCCTAAGAGAGAGAGATTCACTTGGTGTTTCAAAGGAAAGGCCTTGTGCTCTCTCCTCTTTAGCGGAAAATGGCTAGCATGATAAGGAAAATTTAACCAAGACAAGAGGTTTTGATGAGGGAGACGTTGCTAAAACAAGGTATGTCAACAAACCCTAGAATGGTACGACCCTAGTGTAGTAAGCCTAGGCTAGGGACGTCTCACTCTTCTTGGCTTCAAAAAGGTACAACTAGCATAAGGAATGAAGAAAACAAGTGTAGCTAAGGCTAGGCTCTATTTTCTTATTCAATGGTTTAAGGTCTCTTTGTTAGGGGACATGAGACGACAACCTATTTGTGTGGTTGTCCCCTAGGGTTTTGATTCAGGAATATATAAGTAATATGCAAGATATTTAAACTACAACCATTCAAAGAGAAGTTTTGCAGGAAAAACACTTACAATTCATGAAGAAATATCCAAGCAAACCCTAGTTGTAACACCTTCCTTCCAAAGAAACACCATAGATGCCAAGAAAACTCTTCCTTCAAAAGTTGTGCATCACTATTTCAGCCAAAAACCCCAATAGGGCGCTAAAAATCAGATCTCACTTGATGAGTGAGTTATGTTATGTCAAAATGAGGGAAAACATCCTCAATTTATATCATCCAATGACCTTTAATTTAAAAATTAGGTCATTAAAACAGTCGACAAGGTTGACTACTAAAAATCATATTGTTTTAACATTTAACTGCTAAATAAAAGCCTAAATGAGAAGTAAGCAGGACGTCTAGCCCCTCTGAGGGAGACGTTGGCCCCTTTTAGGGAAAAACTCAGCACTAGAAGGCAAACGTTGGCCCTCCCTGGGCCTCCAAACTCTACCACATGTGCCAAACTGCCCTATAAAGATGCCACATGCTAGAGGTGATTTCAAGGATCTCTAGAGGATGTCCCAGTCAACAGAGGGACGCGTTCCACCTGCAGTGGGTCAACCCCCTAGGGCTGGGCTCAGTCAAGGTGTCCTGGATGAAAACATCCTTCTTTTTCTCTCGTACAAATGTTCGATCATTCACTGTCCTGTCTCTGCCCCTGATGAGGTCCCAACAACCATATGATGGGCTCTTTAGCCCCATGGAGGTATGAACTGATCATCTCCCCATGTGTACCGGTCCACCTGGTACCTGCCCGTCGGGTATGGTCCTGCAGATCAAAAACTTCGCCCTCCATGAGCTCATTAGTCCTCAGGATCATAGCAATGCCAATCATATTTCATCATTAATTTTATCAAATGCATGCATAAGAGCCCTAGCATATCATCTAATAGCTCAAAGACATTACACTGACCTACTATACAAAGCTGAAGAAAAAGACAAGGTAACCTATTGGGCCAACATCCATAAGA
>ML792908.1:191779-201910 GCA_009831015.1 Picea engelmannii | reverse complement strand
ACTATACAAAGCTGAAGAAAAAGACAAGGTAACCTATTGGGCCAACATCCATAAGAAAAGGAAAGTTCCCAAAGGATATCATCCAAGCCATGTAATACGAGGTGGTGTGGTCTAAGGATGCCCAGACATAGTGAAAACCAGGGATGAATATTATCCATGGGTGCCTTTGTAGGAGGTGAGTTGTACCTGTCATGGATGCAATTCTTTCCAAGCCCTTTATTGCCTTTGTTCTTTCTTTTATTCATTGTTTTTTCTTTCTTTTTACTTCAAGGTCTAACTAGAGGACACTGCCTTGGCGTGGTGACCAGAGCTGACAATGTTACCCACGAGTATTTTCACAAAAATGATAAGGTTGGCTCGTGATGAGACCCCCTTTCCCTTATCCATGCAACCAAGGGTCACTGCCCTGGCGTGGTGACCAGATAATGGCAATGTCATACTGCTAGATACCTATGAACATAATGGGTCAGCTCGTGATGAGACCCCCCATCCTCTTGGCTAGGTCTTGTTTTATTATTTTTCTTTTGGTCCCTCTTGTTTCTTATCGAGAGGCTTTTTATTGCCTTCTTGGGGATCCCTGGGTGAGGCATCTCTAGGTTTTATTTCCTATGGATTTTATCTTTTACTAGCTGCTTTTACCTCCTAGGCCTTTAGCCCCTTCTTCCCACAGGATAAAGTGTAACCCCACAAATAGGTCATCCTAATGCTCGGGCTAGGGGAATGGGATAGATGAATGGGAGATAAGATGTAAAATGATAATATGGTGGGAGCAGACGATGGATCTTCAAAATCCCCCCTAGTGGCTAACCAAAACCTATGGGTACAAGCTTGCTAGGGCACCCCGTTAATCCCCCCAACCATGATCAAGTGGGTTAGTGTAAGACCCAAGTAGTTGTCAGAAATGTAAGGGACCTGATGCATATATCTGAAAGTTATAATGATCAAACATGACACATACCATGATACCTGGACCAATTACCTCATGGAGCAAGAGTCTTCTCTGATACAAGTCCAAGACGAATGTGATGGATGATGTTGCTGCCGACAGGATAGGTCTGATGAAGAAGAAGAAAGATGGGCCCTCTAGGGCCATGCTCAGGTCAATCCTGCTCTCGGTACTCCATGTCTAGAACTTGTGGGCCTCAAGGCATGATCTCCTAGTTATCCCTAGAAATTGGGGATAACATGAGGGAAATTGTCTTTTAAAATAAAATAAAAATCATAATTACTTGTGAAACTTGGAGAGAGTGTGAAAAGTGTGTGGGTTAATAATCGTAATTAATTTAATCTAAAAATCTAATTATTTGTGGATAAGGACATGTGTCAATGAGAAAATTTCTATAAAAAAGAATAGTGAAGAAGGAAAAGGGGCTCTCACTTTATCTTGGTAAGGTTATGCTACCAAAATGGTTTTGACTTTGTTTTACTTGTGAGAGTTGGGATACCAAGATTGTATAGAGAGTGGAAGCTCTATCTTGCGAGGCAAGCCTTGGAGCTATTGTTTATTGGTTCTTATGTGTGGCCCCTTTGCGACTCGGGGGGATAAGGGGGAAGAAGAGTACCCCTAGCATTGGATGGGAGGTATTGATGAAGTCTTGTATTTGAAAAGTGAAAGGAGGGACACAACACATGATTTTCCATTGAAAATGATTATCAGATATTATTATACGTCTAGTTACGGTACTTGAAATTCCATCTTTTATCGTTTAATAGAATTTATAACTGTACAATTGATTTGGAATTGGAAGAAGGCTTAAATTGAGACATGGTATTCTAGACATTATATATGTGTATAAATTTTACTAATTGATGAAATAAAAATGTAGTTTGTTGGACTAGTTAATTAGATAATGTATAAGCAATATTACAAATTATTGTGATTCATGTATATTATTGGAACAACATTATAATCAATGGTACAAAGATATTATATTTCCTGTAGTTCATGGAATGGTCTTTTAAATCCATGGTACCAATTTATTATTGTTCCCTGCATTCGAATGATACTGTATAGTGTACAAACGTTAGGCTGGTTTAGTCATTAGTTGAATTGCCAGTAAATTGAAAATCATGGAATGTGATTTTCTTGTTGATTACTGCAAAAACAAAAATATATAAATAAATGATCCTTTACTATCTTCAATGGTTTTAAAATCATATATGCCAATCTAATTATTCTAGTTTGTATATTCCAAACTAGGGATTCATGACCTCCATTTTCATCTTCATTTTCAAGGCTTCTGATGTATTTTGTTGATATTAGGATTCATCCTAATATTTTACCGTTTTCATGGTGGTTGCACGAATGTCAACCATTGAATTTATTTAACGCCCACATTCTGTAGGGAGGTTTTACCTCAGTTTATGCCTAGATCCCAACTAACTCTCTCCATTTAAATTGACATGTTAAGCTTAGCTTTAGATTAATAATTGAATACTTGATTAGATGACAAAATAGATCTTCTTTTGCCGTAAACGTGGCTTATATAAGTCTATTAATTTTTGCTCGTATGAAAATACATAGAGTAAGGTTGCATGTAACTAAGTGTGTTAGTTAGTCATAGTTATTTGGATTATATGGAGAGATAGTTCGGGTATTAGTTGAGCTAGGTATATCTGACATTTGTTATGTTAACAATTAAAGGCAATTGGACCAATATCTTAAAAACTTAGCTTATTAGTAAGAAGCTATATTGTCATAGTACTCTTAGTATTTATTAGAATACTCATTAATGTTTAATACTTAATACACATCTTTTTAAATCCTAATACAATATGGATGTCAACGTCAAGAAAAATATCAATGGGAATTGCTATGTTATATTTTTTTATTGACATTACAGTGGTATATTAAGAATTTTATTAATTCTAGATCCTTATGATATTTAGGTAAATGATTATTTGAATATTTTGTAATTTAGTACCTAAGCCACAAATTAAATTTAAAGGTGCAATTTGCACAATCGTAAATAAGATAGATGTGATTAGTTTTGCATGTATGTTTTGGATTACGTCATTAGTTAGAAGCGTTTAGACTCAATTTTGTATTTTAAATGGTTCTAAATTTTTATTGAATTATTCATCCCATGCATAGATGGGATAATATTTTAGATACTTTACTGTTGAATATTTGTCTCACAATTAGACTAGGAGTGGTTATGGGTATAGATATCTCATTGTTCCTTAGAACAGTCGCCAGTCCTAAGACCTTAAATGATTAAAACCGATCGGATGAATTCTGGACTTGAGTGTTGATTATGTGTCTTGGAGGTCCTAACCTTGTAGGTAGGATGGGAGGGTAGGCATCTTGTTTTTACTAAGAAACGAATTTATTCTTTGGTTGTAGTGATGATGTATTTGATTGTTGTTGTGTTGTAATGTATATAATAATAAATGTGTATTAATGAAGTATGTTGATACCATGTAATACTTTTCTAATGATGTATCAAAAAAAAGTTACCACTACTGTACTCACTTACATTGATTTTGTAACAAAGAGGAAGTTACATATGGTATCAAAGCGGGTTCAACCCTACGACATTGGACCGTTACACCTTCCACTGTGTTAAATAAATGATTAAAACTATACCTCTAATTAAATTTTGAAATTTTACATTCAGGTAATCATGGTTAGAGGACAGAGGGGAAGTAGACGACGTGGTGCTAGAGGAAGAGGTGTGACACCTCCGATAATATCGACACTAGAAGGGTCTAACCCCCAGGGATATGAGCATATTACTGAGTAGGAGAAGGTTGTTGTGGAGATGTGGTAGGTATGATGAGATCCTTCCAGAGGATTTCAGAGGCATTGATTAACTGTTTGGATCGAGATGAGGGTTCACAGCATGCTCCATCTGGTAGTATTAGTATGCACAAAGAACTCGAGAAGGTGAACTTTCCTGAGTTTATAGGTGCCACGGATGGCTCAACCATTGAGGCATGGTTGGATAATATGACGATATGCTTCACACTTCGTGATTACACCTCTAACATGAAATTATACATGATGGTCTTTCAACTGAAGGGGGGTGCTCTTCTATGATGGAAGACACATCTATCTCAACTAAACATGGCCGTCGAATATGTGTCATGGGAGTTGTTCAAGGATTGGTTCCAGGAGAGGTACTTGTCTATGGAATTCATTGAACTCCAAATTAATGAGTTCAAAACCTTACAACAGGGTGGTCATACGGTGCCAGAGTATGAGGCCAGATTCACAGAGCTACTTAGGTATGCTCCACACCTGAACATGGAGAAGTTAAAGTTCAACAAATATTTGTTTGACCTTAACTTCAATATTCGTGCGAAGGTGAGGATTATAATGCCTCAGACATTGCACGATGTAGTTTAGAAGGCCCTCATAGCTGACGAAGAGCTAAACAACGATGGTCAGGGTAGGACTCCTTCTAGACAGACTGGAAAAATGTCATCAGGAATGCATTAGTATCAAACACCAGCTTGACATAATTTAGGGAATCGATATATTCCCAAAGGACCTATGTTCACGACACCACGACGACAAAATCCTCAACAAAGGACTCCTTACAAAGGATCACAACAACATAAACAATGTCGTCTATAGCAACAACAACAGTTTAGTCTTGTTCAACAGAACATACTAGGATCACTAACTATTAGGCTAGCAGTTTATACTTCGGGGACCAGGATCACTGGAATGAAGACTAGATGTTGGACATGTGGAGAGCAACATTACTAGGGAGATTGTCCGATTGAGAAGGCTAGAGTGGATGGATCAATAGGACACACTACAGTTGGAGATTTGGAAAAGGCCCATAGGATACATGAAGTGGTGAAAAACCGTCAGGCTGAGTATCAGTCCACTGTACTCGAGACGTTAGGTACAATCGTCGACCAAAATTTTAGTATATTGATAGATCCAGGTGCTACAGAGAGCTTTAGCTCTAGTAGAATGCTATAGAGAATTAAGGTAAAGGCAGTCAATTAGGACGAGTTCAGATATGTAGAAATGACATTGGGTGCCAAGTAGAAGGTTTGAGGAAAGGTTATGAATTGTAGCATTAACTTGGGATATTTCGTAACAAATGAAAACCTCTATGTCATGATCTTAGAATCTTATGACATAATGATGGGTATGGATTGGTTGGAATTGCATGATGTGATGCTTAATTGTAAGATGAAATGGTTAAGTTTGAAATATGATTTGGGATAGATTAGAGTGATTGTAGGAAGGAACCAGGGGGTGTCCTTGAGATTTGTTTCTTCCCTACAGCTATAGAAGAGTATGTACAAGGGTTGCAATCTTAGTGCTAAAGGAAAGGGGCGAGGTGGAAGGATTAGAAAACCTTCCTCTTGTGAAAGATTTTGTAGATGTGTTTCCATAAGAGTTAGCAAGTTTACCGCTCAAAAGAGAGTTGGAGTTTACAATAGACTTGAAACTTGGAATTAAACATATAGTGAGAACAACTTATGGGATGTCAACGCCTGAATTGTAGGAGCTGAAAATGAAATTGAAGGAATTGTTGGACTTGGGACTTATACGTCCAAGTGTGTCACCTTGGGGTGCACCAGTTATTTTCGTGAGAAATAAGGATGAATCATGGAGATTTTGTATTAACTATCACCAATTAAACAAATAAACGATCAAGAAACATTATTCGTTACCCAGAATAGATGACTTTTTTACTAGATGAAGGGAGTGAGGGTGTTTTCAAATATTTATTTGAGATAAGGATATCACCAATTATGGATTGAAGATGAAGATATCCCTAAGAATTCATTAAAGATGAGGTTCAGATACTATGAGTTTACAGTTTTACTGTTCAGATTGACGAACGCCCCGGGGGTATTCATGAGTTTGATGAATGGGGTGTTCCATGAATACTTGGATAGTTTTGTTCAAGTATTTATCGATGACATACTAATTTATTCTTGGATGAAAGAAGAGCATGACAAACACTTGATATTGGTTTTACAGTGTCTAAGAGAAAACAAATTGTACGGGAAGCTATCGAAACGTTATTTTTACCAATCGAAGATTCATTACTTGGGACATATCATATCTGGTGAAGGTATTGTTGTGGATCCAGTGAAAGTATAGGATATTATGGAATGGAAGCATCGAAAAATGTACAAGAAGTACACAGATTTATGGGTTTAGCGAGATATTACCGATGATTCATCGAGCTTTTTTCGAAGATAGCAAATCTGATCACAAAATTGCAAAAGAAAAACAAGAAGTTCGTTTGGACAAATAAATGCACATAAGAATTTCAAAAGCTTAAAGAATTGTTAATGACAGCACCAATACTAAAGGTCCCCGACATGGAAAAGGAATCCTTGGTATGCACAAATGCATCCAAGGAAGGTTTACGTGGATTTTTGATGCAATATAGGCGAGTGATCGCTTATATTTCAAGGAAATTGAGAAAGCATGAGGAGAACTACACAACGCATGAGTTGCAGTTATTGGCAATTGTATATGCCTTGCGAGTATGGAGACAATATCTGATTGGACGAAAATTCGAATTAAAGACCGATCAATGTGGATTGCAGCATATATTTACACAGATTGACTTGAACGCATGACAAAGGTGTTGGTCATAATTACTTAGCTAATACGACTTTGAGATTACTTACATTAAAGGAACAGTGAAAAAAGTGGCAGATGCATTAATTCATAGACCACACATATTTTGGGTAATACCTCTTAAGATGAATCTTCGAGAAAATATTTTAACTCTACAGATAGACGATGACTGGTACAAAGAAGTTAAGGATAATATTGGATGAAATACCATAATGGTACTGAAGTTTGAAGGTTATTCTTTAGACAACGATGGAATTTTGAGATTTAATGGAAGAATTTACGTACCACCTAATGACGAATTAAGAATTTTGATCTTGAGCGAATCTCATAGAGCAATGTAGATGGCTCATCTAGGAGTCACGAATATAAAGGCAAACCTTAAGCCTTTATTCTTCTGGAAAGGAACGAAAGTGGACATAGTTAGTTACGTCGCGAGATGTCTAGAATGTCAACAAGTAAAGGATGAATTTATACGTCTAGTAGGATTACTACAACCACACTCTATTCCAAAATCACAAATGGAGGTCATTTTGATGGAATTTATCATTAGATTTCCACTGATGGAAAGGAGGCATGATTCAATTTTCATGGTAGTGGACACTCTGATGAAGAGTACACACTTTATTCTAGTACATACAATGTATCAGGGACCAAACATAGCAAGAGTTTTTTCCAGTGAAATTGTGATATTATATGGAGTACCAATAAGGATCATATTCGATTAAGGATCGGTGTTTACAGGAGGATTTTAGACCAGTTTCTGAGAGGCCTTGGGAATGCATCCGAATTTCAGTACATCATATCACCCTGAGACAAATGGAAAAACAAAGAGAAAGATCCATATTTTGGAGGATATGTTGTGTATGTATGTAATGGATCAACAAAAATGTTGGGAATATTTCTTGCCACTAGTAGAGTTTGCATACAACAACAACTATCAAAGTATGATTAAGATGGCATCGTTTTAGTTTCTTTATGAGTGACCGTGTCGGCCATCGTGGAGTTGGGATCCACTTGGGGATAGGGTCTTGGTAGGACTATAGGTGATTTAAGAAATGGAATAACATATGAAATTGATAAGACATAGGATTAAAGAAGCACAATATCGACAAAAGAGTTATGTTGATGTGCATCGCGTTGACCGCAATTATGAAGTTGGTGATAGAGTTTTCTTGCGAGAAAAACTGCAAAAGAGTTCAATCAAGTTTGGAAAGTGTGATAAACTCTCTCCTAGGTTTGTGGGACCTTTCGAAGTTGTGGAAAAGAAAGGACCTGTGGCTTATCGACTAGCCTTTCCTGATTCTTTGAGGCATATGCACAATGTATTTCATGTATCTGTTTTAAGACATTATATTAGTGATCCTTCACATGTTATTGACATGAGTTCTTTGCAGGTATCGGACGAGGGTTCTCTCATGGATGAGCCAATCTGCATTCTAGACCATCGCATTCAAAAACTACAACATCGAATAGTCGGTCAGTTCAAGGTCTAGTGGGACTACTATAGTCCACACTCAACTACCTAGGAGGATGCATATGAGATGTGTCAACAATTTCCTTACTTTTTTGATAGATTAAACATATAGATCTATGTCAGATAATTTTTTTACTTGCATTAGTATATTGTACAAATTTCGGGATGAAGTTTAAAACAAGAGCAGGTGTATGTAACATACCTCTCTACTGAGCACACTTTTATTGACTTATTCTTTGAGGACACTTGCGTGCAAGTGATCCAGTTATTGTACATTGTGATTTTGTATCGATTATGGATTATACATGATGATGATGATGATGATGATGATGTGTTGTGACTTATTATTATTTGATGTATATATATATTGGCAGATGCTATTGAGAATTTTTCCCGAGTGTACATGACACATGAAAGGTTATGGATGTTGATGACATCAATGGACTTCCTTGGACTCCAGATTGAGTCAGGGAGTGAATTGTATTTTGATTGAGTAATTCATTTATGCATTTGTGACATATAACTGATTACAGTATGATTTATGTATATGGATTATTGACACGATTTTTATCAGTGGACGTGGTCTAGACGATGCTTGCTAATCTGAGACACATAAGGACTAGAGGGGCCATGCACTGAAACTAGACATTGAGAGAGAGGTGTGGCATCATCCCTGTCTCAGTCTACTAGAACTCTCACCGTGTTATGAACTATAGGTTAACTCTTACCTAGTTCTAGAGGTCCATGATGTCGTGAGGGAGGACTAAGATAGTCGCTCACGAAGATTCTAATTGGCACACAATAAGGAAGAGTCTGTATTCCTTAGAAACCCTTAGTCTCTCACAAGGTCAACCGAATGGAGTGTTGACTCCAATGGTCAGACAAAATTACAAAACCAGTCAAAGGAGAGTGGCACCCTTGGAGCACGGAGGTGCATCTTGAAGGGAACATTGCGTAATTAAAAGCTTGAGTCAATAAATCTAAGTGGCCTAGAAAACATTGAAATTATTAGACCTTGTTGGAATAAAACAATTAATTAAAATCATAAATTATTAAATATAAATCCCAATAAAAGTCTAAGCCTAAGTCTAAGTATAAATTTAATTAAAGGACTAAATGAATTATGACACAAGTTAAAAGATTGGAGAATAATCAAACTCTAGGAGAAAGGGGAATAAAATGTAAAGATTGGATAAAATGCACATGTGTGCATGAAATTAATAAAAGGGATTTTTTTAAATAGAAAGAAATAAAATATGAGAGAATAGGTGTATACATAGAATAGTATCTAGAGTCAAGATACCACAAAGTCTAACTAGAAGAAGACTCCTAACACAACTCTAACTAAGATGTAGTTAGGAGACACTCATTAAATGAGATTTTGGGGAACAAAACAAGAGAGAGAGAAAATAGGAACATATTAGGGACGTGAGGGAAATTGGCTTTTAAATAAAATAAAAATGATATTTACTTGTGCAACTTGGGGAGAGTGTGTCAAGTGTGTGGCTGAATATTCATAATTAATTTAATCTAAAAAGTTAATTATTTGTGCATGGGGACATGTGTCAGTGAGGAAATTTCTATAAAACAAATGGTGAAGAAGGAAATGGGGCTCTCACTTTTTCTTGGTAAGGTTATGCTACAAAAATGGTTTTGACTATGTTTTACTTGTGAGAGTTGGGATACCAAGCTTGTATAGAGAGTGGAAGCTCTACCTTGGAAGGCAAGACTTGGAGCTATTGTTTGTTGGTTCTTGTGTGTGGCCCCTTTGTGGCTCGAGTGGCTAAGGGGGAAGAAGAGTACCCCTAGCATTATCTAGGAGGTACCGATGAAGTCTTGGATTTGGCAAGCGAAAGGAAGAACACAACACAAGATTTGCCATTGAAAATCATTATCATATATTATTATATGTCTGGTTACGGTACTTGAAATTCCATCTTTTATCATTTAGTAGAATTTATAACTGTACAATTGATTTGGAATTGGAAGAAGGCTTAAATTGAGACATGGTATTCTAGACATTATATATGTGTATAAAATTTACTAATTGATGAAATAAAAATGTACTTCGTTGGACTAGTTAATTAGA
>ML792908.1:148737-161989 GCA_009831015.1 Picea engelmannii | reverse complement strand
AACAATTGATTTGGAATCAGAAGAAGGATTAAATTGAGACATGGTATTCTAGACATTATATATGTGTATAAAATTTACTAATTGATGAAATAAAAATGTGTTTTGTTGGACTGGTTAATTAGATACTGTATAAGCAATATTACAAATTATTGTGATTCATGTATATTATTGAAACAACATTATAATCAATGGTACAAAGATATTATTTTTCATGTGGTTGATGGAATGGTCTTTTAAATCCATGGTACCAATTTATTATTGTTCCCTGCATTCAAATGATACCGTATAGTGTACAAACGTTAGGTTGGTTTAGTCATTAGTTGAATCGCCAGTAAATTGAAAATTATGGAATGTGATTTTCTTGTTTATTACTGCAAAAATAAAAATATATAAATAAATTATCCCTTACTATCTTCAATGGTTTTAAAATCATATATGCCAATCTAATTATTCTAGTTTGTATATTCCAAACTAGGGATTCATGACCTCCAGTTTCATCTTCATTTTCAAGGCTTCTGATGTATTTTGTTGATATTAGGATTCATCCTAATATCATGATTCATCCTAATATTTTACCGTTTTCGTGGTGGTTGCACAAATGTCAACCATTGAATTTATTTAACGCCCACATTCTGTAGGGAGGTTTTACCTCAGTTTATGCCTAGATCCCAACTAACTCTCCATTTAAATTGACATGTTAAGCTTAGCTTCAGATTAATAATTGAATACTTGATTAGATGACAAAATAGATCTTCTTTTGCCATAAACGTGGGTTATATAAGTCTATTAATTTTTGCTCGTATGAAAATACATAGAGTAAGGTTGCATGCAACTAAGTGTGTTAGTTAGTCATAGTTATTTGGATTATATGGAGAGATAGTTCGGGTATTAGTTGAGCTAGGTATATCTGACATTTGTTATGTTAACAATTAAAGGAAATTGGACCAATATATTAAAAACTTAGCTTATTAGTAAGAAGCTATATTGTCATAGTACTCTTAGTATTTCTTAGAATACTCATTAATGTTTAATAATTAATACATATCTTTTTAAATACTAATACAATATGGATGTCAACGTCAAGCAAAATATCAATGGGAATTGCTATGTTATATTTTTTATTGACATTACTGTGGTATATTAAAAATTTTATTAATTCTAGATCCTCATGATATTTAGGTAAATGATTATTTGAATTTTTCGTAATTCACTACCTACGCCACAAATTAAGTTTAAAGGTGCAATTTGCACAATTGTAAATAAGATAGATGTGATTAGTTTTGCATGTATGTTTTGGATTACGTCATTAGTTAGAAGAGTTTAGATTCAATTTTGTATTTTAAATGGTTCTAAATTTATATTGAATTATTCATCCCATGCATAGATTTTAAAGGTGCAATTTGCACAATCGTAAATAAGATAGATGTGATTAGTTTTTCATGTATGTTTTGGATTACGTCATTAGTTAGAAGCGTTTAGAATCAATTTTGTATTTTAAATGGTTCTAAATTTATATTTAATTATTCATCCCATGCATAGATGGAATAATATTTTAGATACTTTAGTGTTGAATTTTTGTCTCTAAATTAGATTAGGAGTGGTTTTGGGTATAGATATCTCATTGTTCCTTAGAATAGTTGCCAATCCTAAGACTTTGAATGGTCAAAATCAATTGGATGAATCCTGGACTTGAACGTTGATTATGTGTCTTGGAGGTCCTAACCTTGTAGGTAGGATGGGCGAGTAGACATCTTGTTTTTACTAAGCAATGAATTTATTCTTTGGTTGTAGTGATGATGTATTTTATTGTTGTCATGTTGTGATGTATATGATAATAAATTTGTATTAATGAAGTATGTTAATATCGTGTAATACTTTTCTAATGATGTATCAAAAAACAATTACCAATATTGTACTCACTTACATTGATGTCGTAATGGAGGGGAAGTTACATATGGTATCAACGCAGGTTCAACCCTGGGACATTGGACCATTACGCCTTCCACTATGTTAAATAAATGATTAAAGTTGTATCTCTAATTAAATTTTGAAATTGTACATTCAGGTAATCATGGTTAGAGGAAAGAGGGGAAGTAGACAACATGGTGTTGGAGGAAGAGGTGTGACACCTCCGATAGTATCCACGCCAGAAGGGTCTAACCCCCAAGGAGATGAGCAGATTACTGAGCAGGAGAAAGTTGTTGTGGAGATGTGGTAGGTATGATGAGATCCTTCCATAGGATGTCAAAGGCATTGATTAACTTCCTGGATCAAGATGAGGGTTCACAACACGCTTTAGCTGGTAGTAGTAGTATGCACAAAGAACTTGATAAGGTGAAGTTTCCCCATTTTATAGGTTCCAAGGACCGCTCAACCACCAAGGCATGGTTGGAGAATATTGTGATATACTTCACACTTCCTGATTACACCCCCAACATGAAAGTACACATGATAGTCTTTCATCTGAAGGGGAGTGATCTTCTATGATGGAATACACTCCTACCTCAACTAAACATGGTCGTCGAAGATGTGTCATGGGAGTTGTTTGAGGATTGGTTCCGGGAGAGGTAATTGTCCAAGTAATTCATTGAGTGCCAACTTAATGAGTTCAATGCATTATGAAAGGGTGGTCGTACAGTGCTAGAGTATGAGGCCATATTCATAGAGCTACTTATGTATGCTCCACACATGAATACAGAGAAGTTAAAGGTCAAAAAGTTTTTGTTCGGCCTTAACTTCAAAATTTGTGCAAAGGTGAGGATTCTAATGCCTCAGAAGTTGCATGATGCAGTTCAAAAGGCCCTCATAGTTGAGGAATATCTGAACAATGGGGGTTAGAGTAGGAATCCTTCTAGAAATACTTGACATACGTCATTAGGAGTGCAGCAATATCAGACACCAACTAGACAGACTTCAGGGCATTGAGATATTTCTAGAGGACCTATGTTCACGACACCACGGTGACAAATTCCTTAGGAGAGGACTCCTTATAGAGGACCACAACAACAACAACAATGTCGTCTGCAACAACAAAAAAAGTTTAGGCCTGTTCAATAGAACAAACCAGGATCACTAACTGTTAGGCCAACAGTTTCTACTTCAAGGACCAGGAGCACTAGAATGAAGACTAGGTGTTGTACATGTGGAGAGACACATTACCAAGGAGATTTTCCAATTGATAAGAATAGAGCAGTTGGATCAACATGACCCACTACAGTTGGAGATTTGGAAAAGGCCCATAGGATACATGAAGTGGTGAAGAACTGCCAAGAAGAGCACCAATCCATTGTGCTTGAGAAGTCATGTACAATCTCCAACCAAATTTTTAGTATATTGATAGATCCATGTGCTATAGAGAGATTTATCTCTAGTACAATGCTAAAGAGAATTAAGGTAAAGGAAATCGATCAAGATGAGTTAAGATATATAGAAATGGCATCGGGTGCCAAGCAAAAGGTTGGAGGAAAGGTTACAGACTGTAGTATTAACTTGGGAGATTTAGTAATGAGTTCCAACCTATATGTCATGATTTTAGGATCTTATGACATAGTGATGGGTATGGATTGGTTAGAATTGCATGATGTGATACTTAATTGTAAGAAAAAACTGTTAAGTTTGAAATATGATTTGGGACAGAGTAGAGTGATTGTAGGAAGGAACCAGGGGGTGTCCTTGAGATTTATTTATTCCCTATATCTATAGAAGAGTATGCGCAAGGGGTGCAATATTTATGCAATCTTAGTGCTAAACAAAAGGGGCGAGGTGGAAGGATTAGAAAATTGTCTTGTAGTGCAAGAGTGTGTAGATGTGTTTCTAGAAGAGTTAACATGTTTACTGCCAGAAAGAGAGTTGGAGTTTACAATAGACTTGAAACTTGGAACTGAACCTATAGTGAAAACACCTTACCGGATGTCAACGCTTGAATTATAGGAATTGAAAATGAAATTGAAGGAATTGTTGGACTTGGGACTTATACGTCCAAGTGTGTCACCTTTGTTGGATTACTGAGAGGGGGGTGAATCAGTAATAGAGCAATCTAATCCTTTTTCACCATAAAATGCAAGTGTTATATCAATGTAGCATTATCATCCAATAGTTGTAGAGTAAATAAACAATGAGCAAATGAGAAATCATACACAGACACAGTACACCAATGTTTTATGTGGAAACCCAAAGAAGAAGAAAATCACAGAATGATTTTTCTATATGTCTTTAAGAATTACATTCATTGGAAGCACCCACTTCCTTTGTTTTCCAGCTGCAACTGGAAGGAGGCTCCAACCCCCTATTTTCTCAGGCTACAACCTGAGGGAAGCTCCAACTCCCCAATTCTCTGGCTACAACCAGAATGAGGCTACAACCCTCTATGTTCTCCGGCTAAAACTAGAAGGTGGCTACAACCACCTATCCTTGCCCCATCCAACCACCCTGAAATATAAGTGCCAAATGTAGAAACTGAATATGTTACTGAGAAACCTGTCACCATATACTCATAAACCAATATGATCTAATCACATATACATCAAATGTAGAAATTGAATATGTCACTGAGAAACTTGTCACTGTATACTTATCAACCAATCTGATCTGATCACATATACCTCAAACACTATACCACAAGTTTGTACCTCAAACCATGCGCTAGAACCTCATTGTTATACAACCTCTATCTATACCAATAAATTCAGCCACATACCTCAACCAAAACCTCTCAAACATGAACCAATACTAAACTTTAGTAGATCTGCCTCAGATCAACTCTACAGAAATCCATAAGCTCCCAAGAGGGCATCCAACATATTTACAAGGCAATCCCTCAACTTGATTCATAAATTCAACACTACACATATGAGAACCATACCTTTTTTTTTTCTTCTTGTAGCGTTCTATTGTCATGGTTTTGTTGTCGCAAATCCATTGCAATGATTTTTCTGCTGCAATTTTTCTACTACACTTTTTCTACTGCAGTTTTACTGCCGCACTTTTCTTGCTGCAATTTTTCTGCCACACTTTTTCTTCTGCACTTTTCCTGCCGCACTTTTCCTCTATCAATAATACCTACCCAAATAACCTTTCACAAAAATAGATATTCAATGATATTCATGTTTGTTTTGAATGAGAGACCCTTTCCTCTTATTTATACTTTTATGTAGATTCCTCAAGGGGTTACCTTCTAACCATCTTAACCCACTTTCCTTATTTTAGGGTTAACCCACTTATAACCACTTGTCCACTTAACTTAACCGCTTTCCATAATTAGTAAGTTCTCCATTAAATTTATTATTTAAATAATTTCTTTTGCATCCTCTTTGACTTATAGTACACTCATCACTTCACTTTATTATTTAAATAATTTCTTCTTTGCAAACACTTTGTCTACTTTGACCTTTTGGGGCTTCTAGATGACTCATGAGGGTTCTCCAACTTCACATGGCCATAACTCTCTAACCGTGAGGAGTTATGTGATGTTCCACATACCAACGAAAATGGCATGACATGTACTATCCATCTAGAATAGTTTTACCTGCAAATATATCAAAATGCATACCATTATCCATCAAACAAACTTGGGTCCATTACCCAAACCTTTGTGCTACCGTAATTCACTACCGAACTTTCTTCAAGGGTTGACATCAATGAAAACCAACCCAATTAATCAACAACCTTGGGGTGCACCAGTTATTTTCGTGAGAAATAAGGATGGATCATGGAGAATTTCTATTAACTATCACTAATTAAACAAAGCGATGATCAAGAACCATTATCTATTACCCAAAATATATATATATTTTTTAACAGATGAAGGGAGTGATGGTGTTTTAAAATATTTATTTGAGATCGGGATATCACCATTTATGGATTGAAGATGAAGATATCCCCAATACCGCATTTAAGATGAGGTTCAAGCACTATGATTTTACATTTTTACCGTTCAGATTGACGAATTCCTTGGGGGTATTCATGAGTTTTATGAATGGGGTGTTCCGTGAATACTTGGATAGGTTTGTTCAAGTATTTATCGATGACATAGTGATTTATTCTCGAACAAAAGAAGAGCATGACGAACACTTGAGATTGGTTCTACAGTGTCTAAGAGAAAACAAATTGTACGGGAAGCTATCAAAACATTATTTTTACCAATCAAAGACTCATTACTTGGGACATATCATATTTGGTGAAGGTATCGTTGTGGATCCAACACAAGTAGAGGATATTATGGAATGGACAACACCGAAAAACATATAATAAGTACGCAGATTTATGGTTTTAGTGAGATATTACCGATGATTCTTCGAGGTTTTTTCGAAGATAGCAAATCCGATCACGGAAATGAAAAATAAAAAAAGAAGTTTGCTTGGACAGAGAAATGCATAGAAGATTTTCAAAATATTAAAGAATTTTTAATCACAACACCAATACTGAAGGTCCTCGACATAGACAAGGAATTCTTGGTATGCACACACGCATCCAAGGAAGGTTTAGGTGGATTTTTGATGCAAGACGGTCGAGTGATCGCTTATATTTCAAGGAAATTGAGAAAGCATGAGGAGAACTACACAAATCACGACTTGGATTTATTGGCAATTGTATATGCCTTGAGAGTATGGAGGCATTATCTGATTGGATGGAAATTCGAATTAAAGACAGATCATTGTGGATTGCAGCATATATTTACATAGATTAACTTGAACACGTGACAAAGGTGTTGGTCAGAATTACTTAACGAATACAAATTTGAGATTACTTACATTTAAGGAATGGTGAACAAAGTGGCATATGCATTGAGTCAGAGACCACACATATTCTGGGTAATACCTCTTAAGATGAATCTTTGAGAAAATATTATAACTCTACAGATAGACGATGACTGGTACAAAGAAGTTAAGGATAATATTGGATGAAATACCATGATGGTACCCATTGATAGGCATAAATGACACACAGTCAACTAGAAGAATATATCTAGACCGGGGTTGTCTAATTAACCCAAGTCGTTTGGTGTAATCTATTCTGACAGGTTTAATGGCTCTGTTAGCCAACTAGAATCCTAAAACAAATAAAAGAAATAAACTACTGTAAGGATAAAACTATAATACTATATACTTTAATCTACTTATTTACAAGTATTTAAAGAAACATAAATATGTGATTATAAACAAAGTATTTACAAATTGCAAGTTTTGTGTGAATTCCTTGTGAAAGAACATATTTTTATATTTTATGTTTTATAATCTAAGATCTAAGAACTTAAATAAAATAAAACATGATTTGAAACAAGGATAGAGTAATGGTCACAACCATTTCACACTGTCTTGTTTCGCTAATAAACAAGATAATAACATAAATTAAATGAAAATAAAGCTAACCTGATATTAGTTCCATACTATGTGAAATGTCTTTGTACGATCCAAACCTCCATCTATCTTGCCTGTGAGAGAAATCTGCGACAGAATTGTACTAACATATCCTGAATAAACTCAAGGTGTTTATTGACAGCTAAGATATAAGAACAAAGCATCAATAATGTAAATCCAATGACCTTCTGATTATGAATGATTACAGTATAAGAAACTTCAATGTGAAACATTCATTATATACATCAACTGATCATCAAGCATAAATCATGATATTAAAGTTGAAATAACAATCACATACATAATATATGAAACAACAAGTTATAGACAATTTTTTTAAAGCACTGAATAAGATGAGACATAACACCCTAATGAGACTAAATCTACATAACATATTAATATCTCATAATATAAAAAGAAAAACATAAATGGAACAATCTCACACTGGTCTAAAGCCGGAATGTGAATCACTTGTCCATATAGTTTTAAGAATTACATGTCCATAATCTGTTCCAAGAAAATATGATCCCCTTACTAACAAAGTGAAAAGTATTTAAAGTAACCTGGGATCACATACTCATATCTCACATGATAGAGATGGATCTCCTAAAATCAAGCAGTATTACAAAAATAGCGGGTTGGGAACCACTTATAACAAAGTTGGTTTATTAAAGAATAGATCAAAGTTTCTATAAAGCATAAAAAATAAAACTACTAATCACTTGCGTATAATTGAAATATATCTCCTCCCAGTAATCAACAACATCATCTCCAATTTCCTTAAAAATATAAAACCATTTTAATAAATTAGAAAAACAATTAATCATAACTAATTACTAATTTTTATAAAAAAAGAGAATTGGCTACAAAATCGAAGATTCTATAGCCAGTCTTAATTTTAGGTAAATAAAATCAAACTTCAAATCGATTTATTTTGAATTAGATAACATAGATAAAAACGAAAAGAAAAATCAAATTGTTTACCATTAAAAGTTAATTAAAGAGGGGTCGAGTAGTTTAGAATTTATTATCGCCTTAACACTAGTTGCATTCTTGATGACTATGTTTCCTGATCTCTTAATATGTTTATCTTTTCTCTCAGTGTGCGCCTTGAGATCACGGTTTTCTTGCCTCAACAAATCATTCTGGGCAGTAAGAGTTTTAATTATGGGCTGTTGGAGAGGAATGTCAGTGTAATAGTGCTCAATCCAATGCAAACAGACATCACATTGTACAAGAGAGATGGCAGGTCGATGAAGTGCATAGACAAATAGGGATGTATCAGTCTTACCTGTTGTTTTATTTTGATCATGCATAATACCGAAGAACCCTTCTTTACCTTTAAGGCATGGTGGTAAATTTGTCACGAAATCATAAGGCTTAGTAGGACCGATAACTTCCCTCTTGGAACCGTGCAGTTCTAGATCTTCCCGAACTAGAAAATCTTCTATCTCAAGATCCGAACCCTCATCGATATCGATCGGACCGATCGATCTCATATGAGTATCTTTCGGTTCCTTAATTTCCTTGAAATTAGGCTACTTGCCTTCTTGTTCTTGAACCCTAAGTCTTTGCTTTGTTGTTTTGTTCCTTTGCAAGGTTTCTCGACATCCGACTTAATAATAACATTCAAGATAGCATCAATCTCAGGCACAAGAGGGTTAATTACCTTCAAATCAACAATCTTTTGTTCAGGAAATCCTTCAGGTGAAGACTTACTCGACACCCCTACGTCTAGAGGGTTTCTCTTGATAAACTCTGGTCCATTGATCGAAATACCGAACTAGTCTTCAATCAGTGGCTTGTCTAAGTTAGGGTTTGCTATAAGAACAGTCTAGGCAAAACCATTCCTCATCAAAAAATTATCCCAACAGTCACCTATGGTTGACAAGTGATACATCAACAATATATTGACCAATTCGTGATGGAACAAGCTTGAATCAACACCCTGTCTGTTATATCGTTTGGACATCTTATAGAGGCTTCTCAAGAAGTAAAATGGCATATCTAAATCGAAACAAATGAAATGCATGAGTAAACGGATATGGTAGAGGAAGACCAATCTGTATCGACCTTCGCATGTCACAAATTGCTTGAGAATTAACAACAAACTATGCCATCTAGGTTTTACTAGGGAGATAGAAATACCTTTCACACAACAATTGATCTTTCGAGATGTCATAAACAGACTCCACGTGACTCCTTCAATTCGGGCATTTTTTAACCATTTTTCACCCTTTGATGGAAGCCCTATTTATTTGCTCACAAATTCCTCGGTCAATTCTAACTGTGTATCCCTAGTTTTAGCTCTGCAACCATCGAAGGTTTTCGTGAAAGCTTTAGCCACTTGAAGATTATAACCCTCAAATTTCTTAAGGAAAATATCCCAGCCATGGATTTTTAGTTCCTCAATCGCATCGTCGTGAGAAAGTAAATCCTGGCATCCATTCGACTCTAAGTGAACGACAGACGCCATGACAAATGTAACAAGAATGCAACATGGGTTACTCTGGATAGTTTTAGGTTTGAATCGTGTGAGCAACAGAAACAATTCTGAATGGAGAGTAGAAACATAAAAATAACATAGCCTGTGTGTTATCATAACTTGAATAGTGGGAGTGAAAACCAAGGGTTTGATTGTAATCCTTATCATCCCTTGTGATGAGATCCAAACATACAAAGTACCGAAACCCTATGCATGTAATGAATAGCTCATTAATATGTTAATCCATCAAGGTGAGGTGAGGACACGAGTACAATAGGTGTTGTATTCATTTGTATGACTATTGGTACTACCATTAAATTTGTGACAAGACTATCAAAAAAAAATATCGAAGGCTCTTTACAAATCGAAAAATATAAAACCATTGAAACAATAATCGTATTAACACAAAAAAAATGGGTCTAACAACCATTTCATAAGATTTATATTTAAATTTCATATGAATGGTTTGTTGAACGATATACCTAAGGAAGAAAATTACTAAAACAACCAGCCAAGTTTTATGTTTAATCCATGCTTGCAGTCATGAATTAAAAATAAAACAATCGAAAATCGAAATAGAAAAAATTAATGAAGTAGGCTTTAACCTAATCAATCATAATAAACTCATAAAAGTGTTTATAGACGATTTGATGGAAGCTACAGAAAAATGAAAATTCTTTCAATCGTGTACAATATCGAAAATGATGTACTGCTGCCAACAATGGCGACATACTGGGCGAAGCAATTATCTCTGCATCACCAAAATTTCATGTTAGGATGAATAAAAAAAATGAATATTTGAGAAACAATTGACAACAAATCAAGCATTCAGATCAAAACTCAAAAAATAACATAGTCCAACATCAGATGTGTTTCTATAAAAAATGTAATCTGGTATCAAATATAGATTACGAGCAAAATGATGTTTTAGGTAATCGTCTCCGATACTGTTGACATGGCCACTGCTGCCAGCAGGCGTCCATAGCCTCAACAAGGATGTCATTTAACCCACTCTAACACCTCTATCATGTCCAAGAGTCATCCATCCATGATAAAGAACATATTTACTTTTGATCAATTCCAAAAGACATACTTGATAATTTTCTTAAACCTGTTATTGCTTTGGTGCCAGCAGACCTGTTCAGTACCCCGACGAAGTTGCCTTGGCATCATGCATGCATTTAACCACTGCCAGCAGACCTGCTCAGTGTCTCGACGGGTTTACAGACACTTCCCACACCTTGCAGTGCTTTCAACTCTCTAGAATTTGTTTACAAATTTATAAAAAACTTTATGATATTCAAGAGAGCAGGGTGATGCTGAAAATCTCAGATTTGAAAACAAAATTTGATCTTATATAATTCACCTTCTCATTTAATGATCTCTACCATGATATGAACACTTAGATTTCTATTAAGAAAACATCTCAAGGATAGGAAGGTACAATTGAGTTGTTTTCCTTAAAAACAGGGACAATGTTAAGAGTTTTATTAATGATAATCATGTCTTCTCATGATTTTAAAAGAAACCAGGGACACTGTTTTGAACAAAAATGTTCTTTTGCTGATCTGAGTTTTAGAAATTATAGCACTAGTGCTTTGAAACGTCATCAATTGTTTCTTTTGGATACTATTTCTGATTTTCCTTCCACAAATGAAATGGTGACACAGATATAATTATTCAGAAATAAATAAAAAATAAGCAAAATGAAAAGAACCAAAAACGAAAACAAAAAAGAAAAATTATAAAAAAAAAAAAAAAAAATATGTACAAAGAGGTGGATATTGGATCATCAGGTGAAATACCTTTTGAGAGCCTGGCCATTCACTGGGAAAGCATCTGGCTATCCCTCCGAATTGTGCAGATGGAAAGAGCTAGGACCTAATTTTTCAAAAATTACAAATGGTCCCAACCACAGATTCTGGAACTTAGTGTGTTCCCCCTTTCCCTCGTGAGCTTTGTCCCACTTGAGAACCAAATCTCCGACATCAAAATTCCTATCTGAAGAGTAATTTGAATCAAACCAACTTTTTGCAATTTGTTGGTGCTGATCCAATTTTTTCTTTGCTTGTGCCCTTACTTCCTCCAATTTTAACAAGCCATTTATTCGGTTTTCTAGAGGAGGGCACTCTTCTTCTTGAACTTTCTACGACAATTGCAGAGAGGGAAGTAAAACATGTGGAGGAATAATTGTTTCTCTTTTGTAGACGAGAAAGAAAGGGGAATTACCAACGAGGCTTTTGGTGTCACTCTATCAGCCCAAAGTGTAGTATATAGTGCATTGTGCCAGTTCTTATGATTCTTTGAAATTGTCCTATTAATGATCTTGATTAAATTTTTGTTTGTTGATTCTACTAAACCATTTCTTTGAGGGTAGTAGCTGGCAGAATATTTCAGTTTAATCCCTTTTTCCAAGGCAAAGACGTTAATATCGAGGGATGAAAAGTAAGAGGTTTTATCAAAGACCAAACATTTGGGAATGCCGAATTGAGTGATGATATGAGAGTTAAGGAAATATACTACCTGATTTGTGTTTACCACTTTCAAAGGTACATCTTCGGACCATCTGGTAAAATAATTTTTTGTTGTAATGATATACTTGTGTTGCTGTGAAGAGGAAGGATTAATTGGTCCTATGATGTCAAGACCCCATTTCTGAAAAGAGGAATCTACAGTGACAGGCTGCAAAGTGAATGCTTCCTTTTTCACCCGTCCTGCAGCCTTCTGGCAGATTATGCATTTACAGCACAGTGCATGGGCATATTTAAACAAAGTGGGCCAATAGTACCTGGATCTTAACACTTTGTGAGCAGTGGTGTCTCCACCGAAGTGACCATCGACTTCATCTGCATGAAGTTCAGATAGTACCTTCTATGATTCTTCCTTTTCTAAACAACGCATAAGAACACCATCAAAATTGTTTCGAAATAATATCATTTATTAACTAGAAAGATGCATATTTTAGCCTGAGTTCTCTTTTGCTTTTAGGATCAAGATAGTAGATCCATGTGTCAAAAAAAATCTAATGTTCTCATACCAAGAATTGGAAGCAACTTGTGCATAGCTGATTTGTTTTTCGTTATGATGATTTACAGTTAAGGTGTTGATTTGACTTTCTTGTTCTTCAACCGAATCAGCCACTAGTTTACATAGGCCTTGACCTCTAATGATCTGTGCAGGGGTTATTTCGAGGTCATATTCCTATAATGACGTCATCCAATTTTCCCTTTTCTTACCCAGTTCTTTTTGTACTAACAAGTTTCTTACATTTGGGTAAGGAACAATAACCTTGGTTCTGGATTTTAGCAGGTATGACCAGAAGTGTTTCACTGCTTTTGTTAAGAACCAAACATCAATATAGCATAGAAAAACCTCAAGAAAAGTACTCAACGCTTTGAAAAAGAGATAATAT
>ML792908.1:124064-143451 GCA_009831015.1 Picea engelmannii | reverse complement strand
AATGGGTATCTCATTACTTTCATCATTTTTCTGTGTTAATACATCAACATAAGATCGGTCAGAAGTAAAGGTGTAAAGCGTGAAATCTTCAGAAAAATCGGGGCTCATCAAGGAAGGAGCTTCTACTATTTATTTTCTAATGGAGTCAAATTATTGACTTTCTTGTGGTCCCCAACGGGACAGAACATCCTTTTTAATTAAATTTGTAATGGTATTACCATTTCCGAGAAACTTGGGACAAATCTTCTGACGAAATTAATCTTGCCCAAAAAGGACTACATGGATTTTTTGGAAGAGGGAAGGGAGAGTTTAGCAATAGCTTGGGTTCTTTCATGGTCAATTATCATTCCATATTTAGACACTATAAACCCAATTAGTTTACCTTTCTCTACTGCAAATACTGCTTTCTTAGGGTTGCTAGATATACCGAACTTGCGACATCGTTGTAGGACAACCCTGAGGTGAGACAAGTGATCTTTCTTGTTTTTAGAGAAGATGGTGACATCATCAAGATAGGCCATGACTGATTGTTTTATGAGGCCAAAAAAATCAATATCCATTGCTCTCTGAAAAGTGGCATCGACGTTTATTAGTCCAAAAGGCATTTTCCTGTAGGCATAAGTTCCCCATGGGGTGAAAAAATTGGTTTCAAGCTGATTTGAGGGAGACATGAGGACCTGGTTGTATCCTGAAAATCCATCTAACAAAGATTGTCTTTCGGAACTAGATACCTTCTGTAAAATTTGTTCCTTTGGAGGAATAGGGTAGTTATCTTTATCAGATGCTCAGTTTAGGTTCTAAAAATCGACACAGAGTCAAATTTCACCACTTTTCTTCCTTTCGGGGACTAAGTTAGACACCCATTGAGTGTGCCTTACTGGGAAAATTATCTTTGCAGTTACTAATTTATTTAGTTCTTTTTTAACAGTGGGTTCCAATTTAGGGTGCATCTTCCTCAATTTCTATTGAAAATGTTGAGCCTGGGATTTCATGGGGATGACATGTTGTATGATATTAGGGTCGAATGTTTTTAAGTCATCGTACATCCATACAAAAACATCTTTAAATTCTTTAAACAATTTTATGAAAGTAGATCATTCTTATTCGGAGCATCCTGTTCCCAGATTAATATTTTGAGGATTGTCCTTTGTTCCTAAATTAACCGATTCATAAATCAAACAAGAACTGTTTGTTTTACAATTAACTGGCCCTATAAATTTATCATGCGGGTCATAAAATTTCTCTAGTCTTACAACAGATCTAGGGACAAAGTTTACCAGATCTGACGTCGATTCAGGAGATCTAGGATATGATATTACTGTGAATTTTCAGAGGTTCTCATTGTGAGTTCCTTCATCAATGATTGTGCCTTGGAAGGTGTCTTCCATATGTAGGAAGTTGATGATTTGTTGGTCATCGTCGAACACTCTCCAATTGGTGATGTTGTCCGGGATCTATGACCTGAACAACAATTCAATAAAAAATGCATTAGGAGAAATACCTTCTGCGGGCAATAGTTTAGAAGCGACATTAGCCAATAAATCAACCTTTGAATTACTTAGTCTAGTAATGGAATTTATGTTAAATGCTGAAAAGTTTTTCATTAAACTCCATACCTCAGTTTGGTAGATTTTCAGATGTGGTGATAAGCAATGTATGGAGTTTCTTACCTGCCTAACCATGATTTCTAAATCACCAAATACCATTAAATTCCACACGTCCATATCCAAATATTTCCTAAGCCCTTTTAGAAGTGCTTCGTATTCGACGGTGTTATTAGTGCATTCGAAATCTAACCGACAGGAAATAAAAGTCTTATTACCTATGGGATCGATGAGTACACATCCTGCACTGGCTCCTTCTTTGGATTTCGATCCATCAAAGTACAATGAACATATTTGAGCTTCGTCGGGAATGTTTGGAACACTTGGCAAAGCTGATGTCTGAGTATAGGTCATAACTTCTGATTGCTGCCCAGGATCAGTGATAGGAGAAATTTCGGTCATGAAGTTACCAAAGAAGTTATTCATTCTCTGCATTTCAAATGAATTAGCAGATGTAGTGAAAGGTTCTTTTGCATCATTTAGATCTGTCAAGGTATGTTTAAGATAGCGTTCTTTGTTTATCCTAATTCTATTGGGTTGTCCATTTTCCGGCAACCACAAATGAGACTAATCTGTAGCAAAGTAACCATGTAGTTGCTCGAACCAGTCCCTGCTTAAAAAAAAACCATAGACTTTAGTGATATCAACAAAAATAATGTCAATTATCTGATGAACCTTAGGATTGGAAGATAATCTAACCAGAACATTCTTAAGCTCACCAATTACCTTAACATTTCAATCAAGCTGAATGATTTTGAGATCAGAAGGTTTAACTTCTGCATTAATTTTTTGACAAACAGATAAAGGTGTCATGTTTGACGATGCACCAGAATCGACCATACAATTATGTACATTCCTATTAAAAATTTCAAAGGTTAACAAGAAATGCGGGACATTTTTCCGAGTGTTAACAACATAATTCTGTTGATTTTTAGTTGTTGTCCTTAAAACAATTTTATCTACATTTGCTACAGTTTTTTCAGCTAAATCCCTTTTATCTGTAGGTTCATATGTTGTTTTAGTTTGGATCTTTTTGGTTTTTTTTGAACCAATTTCTACAATTTTCTTGCTACCAGGATCGTTTTTTTTACTGTTTTCAGCGATACTTTGAAGCATTTTCTGCAAAAAAGGGGGAAATTTCAACAGCTCAAAAACATAAATATTAGCCCTCTGTTTTTTCAGATCTTCGATTAAATCGTATTCTAAAATAGGGGCTTCTAAACTTTGTTTAATTTCAGCTTGCTTTGACTGTTTTGGAAACACATTATTACTCACTTCAGAAGAAGGTTTGTTTTGTGTTTTTCTTCTTGTGTTGTAGGGGTGAACAGTTTCAAAATTTGCTTGGAAGTTAATGTCTGAGAAGTGACTGAAAATGTTGGGAAATGATTCCTCCTCTTTCAGTACTTCTTCCTCAACTATGTCTTCAGAACTTTCAGGAGGGACAAAAGCAAAATTATCATGTGCTTCTAAGATGGTTTGTAAAGTGTACTGCAAGCTTTCGAATTTAGACCTTCAGTGGTCGGGTTTGGTCGGTTGGGAGGAAAACAATTTCTGAAAGGATGTTTAAAACTTCATTTTCTTATGGATGCCTCCTCAGCTAATCTCTTCAAGTCAATGACCTAGTTGGACAGTTTTTGGAAAGCTTTCTGCAAGCTTTCTAAGTCTAAAATTTTTGGTTGGTTTTTACCTTGAGGAGGTCTAGTAAGGATTTCTATTTTGTTTTTAGAGGATGAAGTTGTTTCAACTTCACTATTGAGATTGTCTTTTAAGCTTAATATATCCTTTTAAATTTTTCTTGCCTCCTCAAAGGATTCTAACAGTGTATTCTTTTTAGACCTTTTGACCCAAATTGCTATGTTATTATGCAGAGCCTTAGTGTAATATGCGACAATTAGGCTTTTAGCTAGCATTGAATCTGCGGGGATTTTATTCTTTAACATGAAAAATATTTGGTTAAAATCTTTTACTTTTCCCTTAGGATTCATTTTTAAGTTGGAGATTTCCATAACCAAGACTTCCAGAGATTTATCATCTCTAAATTTTTCCAAGAAACAAGTTTCAAATTTGTCCCAAGAGGCAATGGTTTGGGGTTGTTGAGAGAAATACTAGGTGGAGGCATTTCCCTCAAAAGTATAAGGGAATAATTTGCATACTACATCCTCGTGTTCAACACTGCAGAGTCTAATGGACAACCTAATTTTTTTGATGTGATCTTCAGTGGACTATTTGGAATCCGGATCAAATTTGGGTAACCATTTCTCTGGATGTTTTGGTAATGGGAGTTGAGGTCCAGGTACAACTACGACATCTTGATCGAGCCAAGGTCTGGTGGGATTGTTTTGGTTTTCCATGGGCATTGGTGGTGTCGAAGGCTGTGATGGTCCTGATGAGGAAATTCCTTTGTCTGAAGACTCTCCTTCTGAAGAGGATGGAGATGAATTGGGTGGGGAAGGTGGAATACCGGATCCCCCAGCACCAAGGATAGGCGTTTCGGTAGGATTGGTAGTATGTTCACCTAATGGGTTTTGGAGCAGACCAGTGCCTTCTAATTGTTCTTGGATATCCGAGACGTCAATAGGTTTATTAAGTGGCCTACCAGGTTATCTGATATAGGCTAAGGCACTATGCATTCTTATGAGTGACTGACGAACAATTTCTTGGATGTCGGGCCCTTGAGGAACTGGTGTCACTAGTTCAACGAGAATCTCAAGGTTATTGTTTGAGGCATTTGTTGTTTCAAATGTAACGTTATTGTCTGAGCGACTACGCATTATGACAGGGGAGTGAGTGTGTGGGCGAAGAGTCTTGCAACCTCCATGTGCCATCAATTGAATTCAGGCCTTCCTTCTAGTGCCATTTGTTGACGGGCATAAATGACACACCGTCAAATGGAAGAATAGATCTGAATCGGGGTTGTCTAATTAACCCAGGTCGTTTGGTGTAATCTATTCTAACAAGTTTAATGGCTCCGTTAGCCAACTATAATTGTAAAACAAAGAAAATAAATAAACTACTGTAAGGCTAAAACTATAATACTATATACTTTAATCTACTTATTTACAAGTATTTAAAGAAACATAAATATGTGATTATAAACAGAGTATTTACAAATTGCAAGTTTTGGGTGGATGCCTTGTGAAATCAATGTTTGGTAATTGTTTTCAAAAGTAGATAAAGAAAGCACATATTTTAATATTTTCTATTTTATAATCTAAGATCTAATAACTTAAATAAAATAAAACATGATTTGAAACAAGGATAAAGTAATGGTCACAACCACTTCAAACTGTCTTGTTTCACTAATAAACAAGCTAATAATAGAAAATAAATGAAAATAAAGCTAACCTGAGATTAGTTTCATACTGTGTGAAATGTCTCTGTGCGATCCAAACCTCTAGCTATCTTGCCTGTGAGAGAAATCTGCGACAGAATTGTACCAACATATCATGAATAAACTCAAGGTGTTTATTGACAACTAGGATATAAGAACAGAGCAACAATAATGTAAATCCAGTGACCTTTTGATTATTAATGATTACAGTAAAGAAACTTCAATGTGAAATATTCATTAGATACATCAACTGATCATCAAGAATAAATCACGATATTAAAGTTGAAATAATGATCACATACATAATATATGAAACAACAAGTTATAGACAATTTTTTTAAATCACTAAATAAGATGAGACATCACACACTAATGAGACTAAAGATGCATAACATATAGATATCTCATAATATAAAAGGAAAAACATAAATGGAATAATGTCACACTGATCTAAAGCTAGAATGTGAACCACTTGTCCATATAGTTCTGAGAATTACATGTACATAATCTGTTCCAGGAAAATATGATCCCCTTACTAACAAAGTGAACAGTATTTAAAGTAACCTAGGATCACATACTCTTATCTCACAGGATAGAGATGGATCTCCTAAAATCAAGCAATATTACAAAAATAGTGGATTGGGAACCACTTATAACAAAGTTGGTTTATTCAAAAATAGATCAAAGTTTCTATAAAACATACAAAAAAAAGAAACTACTAATAACTTGCATATAATTGAAATATATCTCCTCCCAGTAATTAGCAACAACATCTCCAATTTCATAAAAAAAACAAAACCATTTTAATAAATTAGAAAAACAATTAATCATAACTAATTTCTAATTTTTATAAAAAAAGGGACGTGGCTATAGAATTGAAGATTTTGTAGCTAGTCTTAATTTTAGTAAATAAAATCAAACTTAAAATCGATGTATTTTGAATTAGATAACAGAGATAAAAATGAAAAATGAAAATCAAATTGTTTACCATTAAAAGTTAACTAAAGAGGGCTCAGGTAGTTCAGAATTTATTATCGCCTTGACACTAGTTGCATTATTGATGACTATGTTTCCGGATCTCTTAATACGTTTAGATTTCCTCTCAGCATGCGCCTTGAGATCGTGGTTTTCTTACCTCAACAAATCATTCTGGGCAGTAAGAGTTTTAATTCTGGACTGTAGGAGAGGAATGTCGGTGTAATACCGCTCGATCCAATGGAAATAGACATCACATTGTACAGGAGAGATAGAAAGTAGATGAAGTGTGTAGTCAAACATGGATGTATCAATCTTACCTATTGTTTGCTTTTGATCATGCATAATACCGGAGAACCCTTCTTTACCTTTAAGGCATGGTGGAAAATTTGTCACGAAATCATAAGGCTCAGTAGGACCAATAACTTCCCTCTTGGAACCCTGTAGTTCTGGATATTCCCAAACTAGAAAATATTCTATCTCAAGATCCGAACCCTCATCGATCTCGATCAGACCGATCGAGCTCAGATGAGTATCCTTTCGGTTCCTTAATTTCCTTGAAATTAAGCGACCTGCCTTCTTGTTCTTGAACCCTAAGTTTGTGMTTTTCTTTTTTGTTCCTTTGMAAGGTTTCTCGACATCCGAATTAATAATAATGTTTAGGCTAGCATCAATCTTAGGAACAAGAAGTTTAATTACCTTCAAATCAACAGTCTTTTTTTCAGGAAATCCTGCAGGTGAAGACTTACTTGGAATCCCTATGTCTAGATGGTTTTTGTTGATAAACTCTGGTCCATTGATCGAAATACCGAACTGGTCTTCAATCAGTAGCTTGTCTAAGTTAGGGTTTGTTGTAAGAACAGTCTGGGAAAAACCATTCCTCATAAAAAAATTATTCCAACAGTCACTTACGATCGATAGGTGATACATCAACAATATCTTGACCAATCCATGATGGAACATGCTTGAATCAACACCCTATATTTTATATCATTTGGACATCTTATAGAGGCTTCTCAACAAGTAAAATGGCATATCTAAATTGAAACCAATGAAATGCATGAGTAAACAGATATGAAGACCAATCCGTATCGACCTTCGTATGTCACGAATTGCTTGAGAATTAACAACAAACTATTCCATCTAGGTTTTATTAGGGAGATAGAAATACCTTTCACGCAACAGTTGATATTTCGGGATGTCATAAACAGACTCCACGAGACTCCTTCAATTCATGCATTTTTGAACCATTTTTCACCCTTTGATGGAAGCCCTATTGCTTTGCTCACAAATTCCTTGGTTAATTCTAACCGTGTGTCCCCAATTTTAGCTCTACAGCCATCGAAGATTTGTGCAAAATATTTAGCCACTTGAAGATTATAACCCTCAAATTTCTTAAGGAAAACATCCCAGCCATGGATTTTTAGGTCCTCAATCGCATCGTCGTGAGAAAGTAAAGTCTGGCAACCATTCGGCTCCAAGAAAATGACATGCACCATGAAAAATGTAACCAGAATGCAACAAGGGTTACTCTGGATAGTTTTAGGTTCGAATCATGTGAGCAACATAAACAATTTCGAATGGAGAGTGGAGACATAAAAATAAAATAACCTGTGTGTTATCATAACTTGAATAGTGGGAGTGAAAACCAAGGGTTTGATTGTAATCCTTACCATCCCTTGTGATGAGAGCCAAACATACAGAGTACCGAAACCCTATGCATGTAATGAATGGCTCATTAATATTTTAAGCCAGCAAGGTGAGGTGAGGACACGAGTACAACATGTTTTGCATTCATTTGTATGATTGTTGGTATGACCATTAAATTCATGACAAGACTATCAAAAAAAAATATCAAAGGCTCTTCACAAATTGAAAACTATCAAACCATTGAAACGATAATCGTATTAACACAAAAAAATGGGTCTCACAACCATTTTATAAGATTTATATTTCAATTTCATATGAATGGTTTGTTGAACGATATACGTACGGAAGAAAATTACTAAAACAACAAGACAAGTTTTATGTTTAATTCATGCTTGCAGTCATGAATTAAAAATAAAACAATAAAAAATCGAAACAGTAAAAATTAATGAAGTAGGCTTTAACCCAATCAGTCATAATAAACTTAAAAAAGTGTTTATAGACGGTTTGATGGCAGCTACAGAAAAATGCAAATTATTTCAATCGTGTACAATATCAAAAATGATGTATTGCTCCCAGCAGTATCGAAGTTTGAATTTTATTCTTTAGACAATGATGGATTGTTGAGATTTAACGGAAGAATTTATGTACCACCTAATGACGAATTAAGAATTTTGATCTTGAGTGAAGCTCATATAGAAGTACTGTACATGGCTCATCTAGGAGTCATGAAGATGAAGGTAGACCTTAAGACTTTATTTTTCTGGAAAGGAAAGAAAGTGAACATAGTTAGTTACGTGGCGAGATGTCTAGAATGTCAACAAGTAAAGGATGAACATAGACATCCAGTAGGATTAATACAACCACACTCTATTCCATAATCGAAAAGGGAGTTCATTTCGATGGAATTTATCATTGGATTTCCACTGACGTCAAGGAGGCATGATTTGATTTTCGTGGTAGTGGAAACTCTGATGAAGAGTGCACACTTTATTCTAGTACATACGACGTATCAGGCACCATACATAGCAAGATTTTTTGTCAGTGATATTGTAATATTACATGGAGTACGAAGAAGGATCGTATCCGATCGAGGATTGATGTTTACAAGACAATTTTGGACCATTTTCCAAGAGGCCTTGGCAATGCAGTTGAATTTCAGTACATCGTATCACCCTGAGACAGACAGAAAAACAGAGAGAACGAACCAGATTGTGGAGGATATGTTGTGTATGTATGTAATGGATCAACAAAAATGTTGGGAATATTTCTTTCCACTAGTAGAGTTTTCATACAACAAAAAATATCAGAGTATGATTAAGATGACATTGTTTCAATTTCTTTATGAGCAACCATGTTGGACGTCATTGAGTTGGGATCCACTTGAGGATAGGGTCCTGGTAGGACCATAAGTCATTTAATAAATGGAAGAACATATGCAATCGATAAGACAGAGGATTAAATAAGCGCAATATCAACAAAAGAGTTATGTTGATGTGCATCACGTTGACCATAGTTATGAAGTTAGTGATAGAGTTTTCTTATGGGTAAAACCGCACAAGAGTTTGATCAAGTTTGGAAAGGGTGATAAACTCTCTCCTAGGTTTGTGGGACCTTTAGAAGTTGTGGAAAACAAAGGACCCATGGCTTATCGACTATCCTTGCATGATTCTTTGAGGCGTATGCATGATTTATTTCATGTATCTGTTTCGAGACATTATATTAGTGATCCTTCACATGTTATTGAAATGAGTTCTTTGCAAGTTTCGGATGAGGGTGCTCTCATGGCAGAGCCAATCCACATTCTAGACCATCGCATTCGACAACTATATCATCGAATATTTGATCAGGTCAAGGTCTAGTGGGACAACTATAGTCCATACTCGGCTACCTGGGAGGACGCATATGAGATGTGTCAACAATTTCCTTACTTGTTTGATAGATTAGACATATAGATCTATGTCAGATACATTTTTTTACTTGCATTAATATACTTTAAAAATTTAGGGATGAAGTTTAAAACAAGAGGGGGTATATGTAACATCCCTCTCTACTGAGCACACTTTTATTGACTTATTCTTCGAGGACAATTGCATGCAAGTGACCCAATTATGGTACATTGTGATTTTGTATCAATTATGGATTATACATGATGAAGATGATGTGTTGTGACTTATTATTATTTGATGTATATATATATATATATTGGGAGATGTTATTGACGATTTTTTCTAAGTGTGCAAGACAGATGAAAGGTTATGGATGTTGATGGCATCAATGGACTTCCTTGGACTTTAGATTGAGTTAGGGAGTGAATTGTATTTTGATTGAGTATTTTATTTATGCACTTGTGACATATGATTGATTACAATATGATTTATGTATATGGATTACCGACACGAGTTTTATTAGTGGACGTAGGCTAGACTATGCTTGCTAATCTGACTCACATAAGGAGTAGAGGGGCCATGCACAAAAACTAGACATTGAGAGAGAGGTGTGGCAGTGTCCCTGTCTCAACCTACTAGCACTCTTTCCGTGGTATGAACTATAATTTAATGATTACCTAGTTTGAGAGTTCCACAATGTCGTGAGGACAAATTGAGACAGTCGCTCACGAAGATTCTAAGGGGTGTGTAATAAGGCAAAGTCCTTATTCCTTAGAAACCCTTAGTCTCTCACAAGGTCGACCGAATGGAGTGTTGACTCCAAGGGTTGGACAAAATTCCAAAACCAGTAAAATGAGAGTGGAACCCTTGGAGCACAGAGGTGCATCATGTAATTAAAAACTCGAGTCGATAAATCTAAGTGGCCTAGAAAACATTGAAATGATTAGACCTTGTTGGAATAAAATAATTAATTAAAATCGTAAATTATTAAATATAAATCCCAATAAAAGTCTAAGCCTAAGTCTAAGTCTAAATTTAATTAAAGGACTAAATGAATTATGACACAAGTTAAAATATTGGAGAATAATTAAACTCTAGGAAAAAGGAGAATAAAATCTAAAGATTGGATAAAATGCACATGTGTGCATGAAATTAATTATCCTCTATTATATTTAATGGTTTTAAAATCATATATGCCAATCTAATTATTCTATTTTGTATATTCCAAACTAGGGATTCATGACCTCTAGTTTCATCTTAATTTTTAAGGCTTCTGATGTATTTTGTTGAGTTAATGCAACTAGTTAAATTAAATTGTAAATGTTTCATGGAAATTTAGTCTCAAAATTTTCCTGATGTAATTATGATGCATCTAGCTTCTTCTCTTAATGATAGATAAACTTTGTGGTGACTGTAATTAGAATTTTTGTTTTAGAATTTTATCATAACTTTTGTAAAACCTTTCCTTCAAATCACAATTTCAAATTGCAGATTGTTTCTAAAACTCTTTCCTAAAATTACATGAAATCATTGCAACGAGGTCCCTTACATGAGCAGAGAACACCATTTAATTTTAGGTCTGGAATGCAGTTACATTCCTAAATTGATGAACCTAAAATACATAGTCTAAACTAGAATAAATCCTTGCATGTTACGTTACAACTATGATAGGGATCACTCATTTTTACAACAAACACTAGTAGTTATACATCTATCCTGTGTGTGATCTATAGATTCTTTCACTTTACTAGAATACCTTTACTGGAGCGTACACATATGCTTCCTCTCTCTCCTTCATTTTCTTCAGTAAATATAAACCATAGTGAGACTAAATAGTTCTCTCAAACCATTGAGTTTCTTTTTCTTCATCCTCTGCAATCCTTGAGATCAATGAATTTAAATGAGTTGGATAAACCCCGATGGTATTAATGGTAATAGAAGTACTTGAGGGGTAGGTACTCTCCATGAATCCCTTGATACTAACCAATATTGTTGTGAGGGATTGGATCTGTTGATGCAAGGAAAAATGTAGATCTCGAGATGGCTTGACCAAATGCTTAAGCATTTGTTGTTGTGTTTACACGCAGGGTGTGTCCACAGAAGGATTGAACAAAGATATCTATGTATATGGTGTCGTTAATATTGATTCAATCTATCAAAATAAACATTTATGCTGGTATCCTCTTCTATGATGGGTGGAAACCTCCAACTTCCCTTTCTCAACATTTTCTTCTACCAGAAATGACGACAGTTTGGGAGATAATTGTTGAATGAATTGTTGGGCCTTAGCCTATAAAAGATTTTAACTTGACCTCTCTGTAAAAGAGATTTATTAGGAGCATGATGTTCCATCTAAAAAAAAATCACCTGGAAAATTCTCAATCTCTACATTTCGCAGTTGAACACACACACTGATTTGGGATACTCATAGACAACTAGAATTTGTTCGAATCTCTTCCAAGATTTTCAATAATATCCAATTGAATATTTTTAGTAGGCTTCGAAGATTTCATTAAATATTTTACCATTTTCATGGTGGTTTCACAAATGTCAACCATTGAATTTATTTAACACCCACATTCTGTAGGGAGGCTTTACCTCAGTTTATGCCTTGATCCCAACTAACTCTCTTCATTTAAATTTACATGTTAAGCTTAGCTTTAGATTAATGTGGGCACAGAAGAAGACCCAGGGTTCAAAGATTCAACAAAGCACCAACAAAACCCTAAGTATCGGCTCTTTCGGAAACACATGCGAAGAAAATGAAGTCTCACCCAAGGTAGAGGCATGGGGGTTGTAGGACTCAAGTGTCTACAACCTAGCTGGGACACAGATATGTGATTACAACACTTTAACAAAGAACTTAGCCAATAACATGCATTAGTTCATAACTCTCTTCACATCACAGATTAAACCCTAAATATAAAACATCATTGTAGTAAATAGATCAAACACTTCTAAGCACTTAGAATAGGTTCATATCTAACATTCATTCACATCATAAAGCACTAAGCATTCATAGATCTAGCTATCATACATCAATAACAGTGTGCACTAAGTAAATAGATACATAAGTAATATGAACAACGTTGCACAAAGCACATCGACACAGGATATACATGGTTCACCCCAGTGTGGGGCTACGTCCACCAACTCTTCTTCTTCTTTATTAGTCTCTTCCAATTTTATTACATGCACTAAGCCACAGATAAAACTTTGCAAGGGACAGGAGATCTACGTGCACCTTACTGGATCCTCCTTCCCCGAATTGGATCAAAGAACAAAGCCTTACATAGTCTATCTACACCAAGCCTTACAAAAACACTTACACTTAGCTCTACAAGCCTTAACTCATTTGTGCACAAAGCCAACTAGCCATGCACTAAGCCAAACAGTGACTAGTAACTTACCACTACTACTTACATTGCTTAGATACTTATTTATACATTACAAAAAGGGTCCTAAGCATGGGTAAACCCATGGTCCGACATCCCATACCCATTACATAAACCCTAAAATCCAAAAAAGCTCACAAAATGGGAGAGATCCCGCGATCTTCGCTTCGCCTGGGTGCTCCATCTTCGACCAGCCTATTGAAGTCCCAAAAATGGTCAAACATGACCAGCGTTTCCTCAAAACCTGTTTGAGGGCCAACAGGCCCCCAACACTCACATGTGACTCATCTCAAGTCACTCTGATCTAGGAAACAAAGCTTCGAAGGCCTCGAGCTTAGCTCAAGCTACCTCGACTTGCTACTTCACCAGAGTCTCCTACTCGACGAACTCCTGAATTACTTTCTCGGTGACATGCCCTTCCAAGCGTTGTTCCACTGTCACGACCACATGTTCCAACTATGATCCTTGTCCCTCGATATCTTCAAAAATTGTACAAGCTTTGTCCTACACCGGTTGGAGTCTCCATGTCATATCCATAACTCTGCTCTGGATGGCAGTGACCTGCTGTTGAACGCAGGGATAATTTTAAGGATGGAAATTTATTTTAAAATGTAGAAATCTTGGCGAATCTAACTAATCCTTCATATGCCAACTATAAATGTTTGGCAATATTTTTGTAAAAATATTCAAATTTCTAAGGATTTTATATAGTTTGTATAAAATTTTGGCGGTTTTTAAGGTAAAATAAATTTTTCCTAAAGAATTTGGATGAATCATTTTTAGAATGATGAATCTTTTTTGGGAAAAACCATGGAAAATATGCCCATTAGCAAAATTTAGCCCCTAAAATCATCCTTGGTTGAATGACACACTGCTCCTCCGACCTCTTCATCTTTTCCACTGCAGTAAGCAACTTCAGTTGCGCTTGCATAGTCGATGCCTGTTGCTTCGCCTCCTAGAGTTGTGACTTCAATGTCCTCATCTCTGGGTCTTTTGTAAGGTGCTCATAGGTCTTTGTACTTCGACCACTTAGTTTCTTGCATTCTGAGGCCAATGCCCTGATTCTTTATACTGCACTCCTAGCAGTTTCTTCCCTTTGATCTCACACTTCTTGCAGAGTGCTCGACACTGCTTGAATTTCTAGCTCTAGTACTCTTTCTTGAAGCTCTTGAATGGCCTCAACGAGCTTCCCCACTTGGCTCTCGATTGTCTCTTCTTCCATCTGTGCCAAGCCCAACACAAAGCGAAGTGCTCTAGTTATTTCCTTTCTCACCGTAGTCTACTCTGCAAGAAGTTGGTCGTTCTCTTTCTATATCTTCTCTTTGTCCTCTTCGAACTTCACTCGAAGGTCATCTTTCTCTTGCTACACAACCTGAAGTTTCTCTAAGGCCTCCTCCTTTTCTTGCTTCAAGGACTCTATGGCCTGCTCCTTTTCTTCTTGGACTTGATGAATTCATGTATCTGTTGCATCTGCTAATCTGTGTAACTGGGTGGGATCATCTCCCAATTCTACATTCTCTGATGACGACTACGTAGTAGACACTGCACGGATCGATTAGAGGGCTTGTTGGATGTCTTTCAGTTCTTTCTTGATTCTATCATAGAGTGTCTCTTTATTTCCTTCATGTCTTTGCAGGATATGCTTTGAGGCATCTTCTACAACTATGATGATGAGCTGGATATCATTGACTGTGAGCAGATTCTGTGACTGAGGCTTAGTGGCTCAGGATTTCTTCCGTGATGAGGGTTTCTACAGAGAACCCTTCCTTTTCTTGGATGTTTCAGCCTATGTAAGTGGATCCTTTGGTGGTGTAGCTTCTCCTTTTTCCTTCTTGTCTTCTTCCCCTTCCTCATCTTAGTTTACTTCATCACCTCCTCCTTCTGCAGGTGAGTCAGGCACAATTTCCTCCAATGTGTTGTTCTTTTCCTCACTGTCTACGTCCTAAAATTCCTCCTTTTTCTTCTTTCTCTTTGCACTTCTTGGCCCTTTATACTTGGTCCAGGTGACTAAAGGGATTTCGATGATGTTGGGGTCAGAGAGCTCTGTTTTCTCAACTGGTACAAGGAATTTGGTGGGCCATTCCTTGGTTATCTCCTCCATGTCTTCATTGATAAATTTATAGTAGGACTACGACTCCTCCTTGCTTTTGTCCCTACGCACAGTGATTTAAATGAAGTGTCTGTATGCACAAAAATTCTCTAGTGGCATGTATGTGTGCATGTTGTTTGGGGTCATTCAGGGGAATGATTCAATGGTGCACTTGAGCTATAGGTAGTAAGCATGGAACACCACATTTGATTTCCATTGATTTTCCATATCACTCGTATACCAAAAGGTGGTGAGCCTTGTGGCCAATGGTTTTGATGGCTCAACTTTTGGGAATGTCACTCCCTCCGACATCTCCCAAGTGACAAATGCAATTAAAATCAACAACCAAGTGAAGTGAAACTCATAGCCTTGGTCCTGTGCTTCACGATAGTCCTTCTCTAATTCATTGATGAGGTAGCTCACCCAGTTCATCTGCATTCCTTCGACACACTTCCCTGCAAGGTCGACTATGAACCCTGTGACTTGCGTAGGATAGTTCTTTCTGACGATCTTCCCCGCTATCAGGTGGCAATCTAGGTGCACTGTGCCATCCTATATGGAGGATACCTTGTAGCCTCACTTTCCCTTTTCTACATTGTCGTAGGCTTCCATTATTCGTTGCACCAAGGAGCGATCTGATGTCTTTCCTGGGTAGAATTTCTGAGGGTCTGGTCCTTGCATGATTATTCTAGTAATGAGATGGATCAATGTCATATCCATAGTGATGCACCTATCCAACCAAAGATAACTTCCATGGTATCATGAAAGGAGGATTTTAACGCACGTGTTAACCTCCTGATGTCTGCTGAAGTGGGGGATCTTCATGAATTTCAATATCATCGATCTCACAATCTCCTTAATCCATGGCTGGGGAACTATCTTGGGCTTCTTCCCAGTCATCTTCATCAGGTACCTATGCGGGGTGAGCATTGCATAATTCTTTCGATATCCCACGTTAAAATTACTGATCTTGAGAGCTAGGATTAGTCCCAACTGCAGTCCAATTGCACGTATCCCCTTCAGAGGTATGCAATGATGAGAATGTACTCAAAATCACATGGGACATTGTCACGAATAACCGCGCCAGCCAAAGGTGGGATGTAGTCATGCAAGACTGACGAGATCTTCTTTGCGTTTGCTAGATCATCGCGGTGCTTGCTTCTTTTCTTAGTCATGGTCCGGGATGGCACAGATCAACGTCCATTCGAGGGGGATGCTTGCAATCTACCCATTGATGATGCTTGTATACCTACATACATGAATTTCTCAGCCATGAGGTCGATCAAGATCTCTTCTACAGATTTTTCTACTGCGCTAAGGTTGTTTGACATGCACGCTCATAATCAAATAACTTGGGTAGGTGAATGGAAACTCAAGGTAATCAAATTAGTGGTGAGGTATAGACAATACAACACGGTATATGATTAATTCTCTGTTAGCTCAAATATCTCAGGTTGCAAAAAGTGGTCCCGATGTGGCATTCAACAGATTAAATAAGAAAAGTTGTAATGGATTCCTTCAATGGGTCAAAATTCCTTAATCAATACTAATCTATCTATTATGGCATGGTCTCAATGGTCCAACGATGATCTTTCTATCAATAACTGCATTTCTAGTCATTTTGGAGCGTCATTCTAATGGTCAGGACGCCTCCAACGGTAATATAGATTCACCGTGGAGAAGTTCCATTCTGTGTTGTTCTACTATTTTGACGAGGTTCAAGTTTTATAAGCCTGCTTTCTGCGAAGTATTCTCTAGAACTTTCTGCAGTTTTTCCAATTTTTCTTTCTTCTTACTGAGCTTTCTTGCCTTCTTTCCTGTGATCTGAGTCTCTGGATTCCTCTTTCCATTTTTATTCTTATCTTCTCCTAGAAAAGTGACTTCGTACTGCTGAAGGTCTTTCAAAGGGTTCGAATATAATACCTCTTCTCTTACTATTTCTGGGGTGGGTGCTCTTCTCTCCTGCATGGACAGGTTTTTCAGAATTTCTTGTGTTCTTTCAACTTCGACCGCTAAGTCTTTGGCCCTTAGTTGCTTCGACTTGTCCTCTTTTTCTTGTATTAGTCACTCTATTTTCTTAGCTATGAATTCCCTTAATTCTTTCTTTTTATGTTCTATAGATTCTTCCTCTTCTTTCCTTTCGATCCGATCTTTCTCAATCTAGGTCTTTCCTAACGAAAGTGCAAAAGGAGTGTTGTTCTCAACAAACTTAATGGATTTGAATTCTTCTTCAGTCGATGCTTCATGGGAAATCATTGGTACATTAGTAACTCTTCCACATATGGTTATCATCTTTCCTTTAAACAATCCTATCCCTCCCAATGAAGGAACCATAGCAGGATTTCCCAAAATTTCCCAAGTGCTTTAGGGCATAATATTCACATGTTTTTCCTCGTCCAAAACACAGTCTATGCCGCAGTATCCTATTCTTGTTTCTATGCACTGCTTCTCTTTTAAGATCTCTGGTAAATTGATGTCTCTGTGATCATTCAGTGTTTCTTTCAGTTGTAATAACATAGTCTCTGATTCTTTTTGGTTCTCTAACATATCCTTAGTTTCTTGACCTTGTTCATAGTTTTCTTGTCTTAGGTTCATCTTTTCAACTTTATCAATCATTCTAGGGAAATCCAAAACCTCATGACCAACATCTTTACAACAAAGAAAAATAGGACCTACACCAGGGAATTCCTTAGCAAGATGTACTGATATTTTGCAGTTATAACACAATGTCAATCCTCTCTTTCTCTTAAATGATCCCCAACCTTTCCTGTACTGCGTACTGGGATTACAGTGATGGACCTGTAATATGTAAAAATTCGTTCTAGGTTCCTTCACCCACTTGTTAGTCCAAAAATTATTTCTATGCATAGGAATAACATATCTTTCACAATTTCTATCAAATCTATTCAGATCGAATCTGCTTTCTTCTAGTTTTGCCCTAGTTTTCAAACTAGGACAACATCTATCAAACATGCCTAGATTCATACTTTTGAAGATAAAATTTCCACTTATATTACCTTTATCAGAGCACAAAGATTTAATATCTTACCTCTTTTCTTCAGATATGGTTCCTTTATTAGCACAGAGTTCCATAAGTCAAGTAGAATACTGCGCCAGCAGCAGATCTACGCACAGAGCTTTCAGTTCCCAACAATCATAGTTTTAGGTCCCGACAATGGAACCATTTGTTGGCACAGGGGTAGACCCAGGGTTCAACGCTTCAACAACACACCAAAAAAACCCTAACTACTGGCCCTTTCGACAACACCTACGAAGAATATGAAGTCTCACCTGAGGTAGAGGCAAGGGGGCTTGCAGGACTCAAGTGTCTACAACCTAGATGAGACACAAATCTGTGATTACAACACTTTAACAGAGCACTTAGCCAATAACATGCATTATTTCATAACTCTCTTTACATCAGAGATTAAACCCTAAATATAGAACAACGTCATAGTAAATAGATCAAACACTTCTAAGCACTTAGCATAGGTTCAGATCTAACATCCATTCACATCATAAATCACTAAGAATTCATAGATATGGCTATCATACATCAAGAAAAGTGTGCACTAAGAAAATAGATACATAAGTAATATGAACAACATTGCATGAATCACATCGACACAGGATATATGTGGTTCACCCCAGTGTGGGGCTACGCCCACCAAATCTTCTTCTTCTTTATTAGTCTCTTCCAATCTTCTTACATGCACCAAGCCACAGATCCAACTTCGCAAGGGACATGAGATCTACGCACACCTCGCCGGATCCTCCTTCCCCTAATTGGATTAAAGAAAAAATCCTTACACAGTCTGTATACACCAAGAACTTACAAAAATGATTACACTTAGCTCTGCAATCCTTAACTCATTCGTGCACAAAGCCAACTAGCCATGCACTAAGTCGAACAATGACTAGTAACTTACCACTACTACTTACATCGCTTAGCTACTTATTTATACATTACAAAAAGGGGCCTAATCATGGGTAAACCCATGGGCCAACATCCCATACCCGTTACATAAACCCTAAAATCCCAAAAATCCCACAAAATGGGCAAGATCCCGCAATCTTCGCTTCGCCTGGGCACTCTGTCTTTGACTAGCCTGTCAAAGTCCCAAAAATGGTCAAACATGACCAGTGTTTCCTCAAAATCTAGTCGAGGGCCAACAATTAATAATTGAATACTTGATTAGATGACATAATAGAACTTCTTTTGCCGTAAACGTGGCTTATATAAGTCTATTAAGTTTTGCTCGTATGAAAATACATAGAGTAAGGTTGCATGTAACTAAGTGTGTTAGTTAGTCACAATTAGGTGGATTATATGGAGAGATAGTTCGGGTTTTAGTTGATCTATGTATATATAACATTTGTTATGTTAACAATTAAAGGAAATTGGACCAATTTCTTAAAAACATAGTTTATTAGTAAGAAGATATATTGTCATAGTA
>ML792908.1:69428-91045 GCA_009831015.1 Picea engelmannii | reverse complement strand
ACAACCATTCACCAATACTTTTGTAGTGGTGTATCTAGATGACATTCTAATTTACAGCAAGACTTGGGTTGAACACTTGCAGCATATTCAGGAGGTTCTGCAAACTCTGCGACAGCACAAGCTATACGCCAACTTTGAAAAATTCTCCTTCAGCATGGATAGGGTCCATTACCTAGACAACATCATTGATCAGCATGGCATACATGTGGATCCAACCAAGATCCAAGTCATCTGTGACTGGCTAGCCCCAACAACACTCACTGAGCTTTGGAGCTTCTTGGGCCTTGCCAATTTCTACCACAGGTTCATGTTGGGCTTCTCCCATATTGCATGGGCCCTCAGCTAAATAAACAGGAGTGGTGGTAAGGCAAAATTTGCATGGGGTCGGTCCCAACAACAAGTGTTCAATGATTTGAAGCAACTCTTGTGCTCAGTCCTAGTACTTTCACTACCAGACCTACAGCATCCTTTTGAGATCGAGACATATGCTTCAGACTATGTTGTGGGCATCATTCTCACTCAGCATGGCCACCCCATGGCCTATCATAGTGAGACACTGTCAGATATTTTCTGTAAGTACACTACTTATGACAAATAAATGTACTCCATTGGGCAAGCATGCCGCCAGTGGAGACATTACATCCTTGGGAAGGAGACAATCATCCACACTTATCATAAGCCATTGCAGTTCATGCAGACACAGGGAAAATTGTAGAATGACCGCCATCAAAAGTGGTCCACATACATGCAACAATTCCACCTCAACATCAAGTATAAAACAGGAAGCACCAATCATGTCATTGGTTTCCTCAGCAGACCGCTAGTCGTGGCACTCACCACTGAGCTAGACTCTTGTGGCCATGAGACATTTGGATGGCCCCAACTCTATGAGACAGACCCTAACTTCACCACCACCTACCAAATGTTGGGTGCAAATGTAGTTGTCGATAATTTCCATCTTCAAGATGGGTTGTTGTGTTGTCTGGGCCATTTCTGTGTTAAATCAAGTGAGTGAGAGAAGTTGATCTGGGAATCCCACTACCGTCGGGTGGCAAGACACTTCGGCATTGAAAAGAAAATGGCGATGCTACAGAAACATTTCTATATCAGGTCCTGCACTGCCTGCGCTATTGCCAAACCAACTACTAAGAAACAAGGCCTATACACCCATCTTCCTACTCCTGACAGGCCATGGGAATCCATCTCGATGGACTACATGTCGGGCCTCCCATCCACCAAGTGGGGAAATGACTGTGTTTTTGTGGTTGTTGATCGCTTTTCTAAGATGGCGATTATGGTTGCCTGCAAGAAGAGAATCACAGAAAAGGCCATTGCTAAGCTCTTCTTTGAACGAGCATAGGTACATTTTGGAATCCCACAAACCATTGTCTCAGATCAGGATAGTTGATTTCTCAGCACATTCTAGTCGAGCCTTTGGTCACTGCTGGACACCAAGCTCACCAAATCCACGACCTTCCACCCCGAGACAGATGGCCAAACCGAGGTTGTAAATCGAATGATTTTGCATATCCTTCGCATGTATAATTCAAAGCACCCTCACACATGGGATGAGAGACTTCCCTATGTCCAACATAACTACAATCAAGCCCTCCATAGCTCAATTGGCCACAACCCCTTTCAAGTGGGGTTGGGATTCCAACCATTGGGACCCATATATGTTGCACTTCCCCTTACGGTCACCTCGACTAAATCATCTCCTGCTCCAACTAAAGATGAAAAATCCACCCGATTCATTGAGAGGATCTAGCACATCAGCCAATAGGTTCAGGATATCCTACAGAAGTCCAATGACAAGTACAAACAATGCGATGATCAACATCGGGTGCTGCATAAGTTTCAGGTGGGCAACAAAGTTTGGTTGCACTTGCAAAAAGAACACCTTACATGACCCCATCGAAAGATTCTTCCACTCTGTTATGGGTTGTACACTATCACCAAGGCCATGGGGGATAATGATTTTGAGCTCAACATTCCTTATTCTGCATCCAGTGTTCAATGTGGATCTCCTTCACCCTTATTTCCCACCATTATTAGACACCTTAGAAGTAGAAGAACAGCTAACACAACAGAGCTCAACCTCGACTGAATACAAAAGACATCCAATGATCATATTGTTCATACACAGATCAATGTCACTCACCAACAAAGAGTCCATCTTTATCGAGTCGTCAAAGTAGGGTAGCTACTGCACCAAGGCAAGTGGCTAACCCGGGGCTAAATTCAGTAAAAATTTTGTCATATGATGGGGAAAATCAACGCAATGGAGACCATTGATTCCTAAGGAGGGTGGATTGATCCAGATGGATATCGGCACCCACCTTTTCCAACTGGCTCAAAATAGTTTTCTGACAATTTTGGCAATTTACTATTTTTAGCAGTTTTAACTTCCGGGGCCATTTTGAGGGCCTAAATAAAGGTTTTTCGGGATCGAACTCATCAATGAAATTTGAAGGAAAAATTGAGTGCCCAAAATGAATCTCCTTGACGATACCTTTCCAACGCACTATCACATGGCTAAAATGGAGATCGTATGCAAAAGTTACAACCCCAGGAAGTTGATGTACTAACTTACCTAAACAGGGCCCACATGACGTTTGGTGCTTCGTCTCCTAGGGTTAGGTTTTTGGATGTCTAGGATTTTTTGCATTCTTTATTATTGTAAAAAGGCCTTCAGAGCCTCATTGTAACCTTCTTCTTGTGAATGCATGCTGCCATCACATCTCTTCTCAAAGATAAGCCGCCACCATTCCAGCAAGCTTGTTTTCGCTGCATTTTACAGTTTCAACTTATTTCGTTATTGAATAGAAAAATAGTTTTATTGTATCTCTATTATTTTGTGTTAAGCACCTGTTAATAATCTGTATTCATTTTTTTCTGGTCATAAAATCCAGATCAGTGGTATTAGAGAGGTTTTCTCCTTGCCGTCTTAATGCATGTCCCCAACGAGGTCAGAGTACAAAGAGTTGGGTCTCGAGCTTGTTTCTCTTGAGGAAAGAAGCTCTCGCATGCCCAAGTGACCTCCCATGGTAGGAGAAAAGAAATATGATGGGACAGGATATCCTTTCAAACTGTTGATTGAGGAATCCCTCACTCAAGAGAGGAACGAGATGATGGATAGTTTAGCGCAAATCCTTCAGCGGCTACCAACAGGCGATGCATCTTCTTCGAACGGAGGCGTTGCCCCCTTCAAGGTACAAATAAACTTTGATATTCCTATATTTGAAGGTCACATAGACGCAGATGCTGTAGACAAGTGGTTGAATCTACTAGAAGGGTATTTTTCTGTCCATAACTTTTCGAATAAAGAAAAGATTACTTTTTCACTCCTCAAAGTCGTTCCCCATGTCAAAGGTTGGTGGGAAAATTTCTGTGAGCAAAAGGAAACAGAGGAAACCTCATTATTTTCAGTCACGACCACCTGGGAATCCTTTAGGGATGTTATTAAGGAACAATACTACCCTATCGGAAGTTATGACGACCTGTATAACAAATGGACCACACTGCGGCAAGAAAGAGATCAAGCAGTGTCAGATTTCACAAATATCTTCCATACCTTGCGCACCAAGTTGGGTATCAAATATTCAGAGCGACATCTGGTGCTCAAGTATCACGGTACTCTGCATAGATACATCCAAACTGAAATGGAATTTATGGACATCTCATCCTTGGGCGCATCCTACCGATATGTCATCAAAATCGAGCAAAAGCTCAAAGAAAAGATGCGGCAATTTGGGCCTGGGAACCTCTCACAACAAAAGCCAGGAAAGGGTGGCCCCAACCCACCGAACAAAGGACAGAGCAAAGATGGATAGTATCAGGACAACCAGTCCAATCCGCAAGCAAAGAAGGACACCGAAAAGATAAAGAAATATATCGGGAAGTTGTGTGACTTCCATAAGATCCCTTGGCATAACACTATTGACTGCTGCTCAAAGCAGTCGCTGGTGGCCGAAGTGAAAGCCTCTGAATCAGATGCAGATTATGACTCTAAGCCAAAACCAAAAAGGGGAATATGGATCATTGATCCAGAACCCAATGCCACCATTGATACCACCAAGTTCCAGCCTGGTGAACCAGATGAGCCAGAAGAAAGAGAGCACCTCTTCCATTCACAGATGTGGGTAAAAGGCACCCCACTGCACTTCATTGTTGATAATGGTAGTTATAAGAACCTCATCTTAGCATAGGTTGTTAAGCGGCTGGCCCTGCCAACAACGTCGCACCCACAACCATACACCATTGGATGGCTCTGCCAAGGAAGTGATCTCTGCATTAGCCAACAGTGCCAACTATCGTACGACATCAAGCCCTTCAAAGATGAGGTATTGTGTGATGTTGCTCCTCTCAAAGTTTGTGATGTCCTTTTGGGCCAACCTTATTTATGGAAACTTCATGCTATATATGAGTCTAGGCCTCGTAGTGTTATTATTACTTTGAATAGGAAAGTATACAGGATACCCGAGGTAGTCCCACCTAGTGTTATTTCCTTGATCTCTACTAAGAAATGCAGGAAGGTCATCCATCAGACGGGGAAGTTTGTATTCTTCATGATTCGCTCTCAGAATAAGCAAAAGATCACACCCACATCCAAGGTCTCTTCGGTCGACCTCTCCACACAGTAGAAGCAAGTAGATAAGGTCGTGGAAGAATACTCAAATATCTTCTCCTCACCTAGAGGGGTACCTCTGCACTGCTAGGTCAAGCACCCCATCGATCTAACCCCAGGTGCACCGCTACCCAATGGGCCAGTCTATCATTGCTCTTTGTTAGAGAATGAGGAGATAAAGTGACAGATCCAGAAAATTCTCCACAAGGGTCACATCCGCCCCAGCTCATCACCTTGCAGGAGCCCAATCATGTTGGTACAGATGAAAGATGGAACCTGGTGACTCTGTATTGATTACTGGGCTCTAAATAAAATCACTGTCAGAAACCGATACCGGATTCCTTGAATCAATGACCTCCTTGATCAACTCAAGGGGGACAAAAACTTCATTAAGATTGATCTGAAGTCTGGCCACCACCAGGTCCTGATAGAACAGACAAATGTATGGAAGACTGCCTTCAATTCAAAGGAAGGCCTTTTTGAATGGTTAGTCATTCCCTTTGGTTTCACAAATGCTCCAGCCACTTTCATGAGGATGATGGACAATATCCTACGACCATTCACCAATACTTTTGTAATGGTGTATCTAGATGACATTATAATTTACATCAAGACTTGGGTTGAACACTTGCAACATATTCATGAGGTTATGCACACTCTGCGACAGCACAAGCTATACGCCAACTTTAAAAAATTATCCTTCAGCATGGACAGGGTCCATTACCTGGGCAACATCATTGATCAGCATGGCATACATGTGGATCCAACCAAGATCCAAGTCATCCGTGACTGGCTAGCCCCAACAACACTCACTGAGCTTTGGAGCTTCTTCGGCCTTGCCAATTTCTACCACAGGTTCATGTAGGGCTTCTCCCATATTGCATGGGCCCTCAGCCAAATAAACAGGGGTGGTGGTAAGGTGAAATTTGTGTGGGGCTGGTCCCAACAACAAGTGTTCGATGATTTGAAGCATCTCTTTTGTTCAGCCCTAGTACTTTCACTACCAGACTTGCAGCATCCTTTTGAGATCAAGACAGATGCTTCAGACTATGTTGTGGGCATCATTCTCACTCAGCATGACCACCCCGTGGCCTATCATAGTGAGACACTATCAAATACTATCTGTAAGTACGCTACTTATGACAAAGAAATTTACTCCATTGGGCAAGCATGCCACCAGTGGAGACATTACATTCTTGGGAAGGAGACAGTCATCCACACTTAGCATAAGCCATTACAGTTCATGCAGACATGGGGAAAATTTTAGAATGACCACCATCAAAAGTGGTCCACATACTTGCAGCAATTCCACCTCAACATCAAGTATAAAACAGGAAGCACCAATCATGTCATTGATTGCCTCAGCAGACCGCCAGTTGTGGCACTCACTACAGTGCTAGACTCTTGCGGCCATGAGACATCTGGATGGCCCCAACTCTATGAGACAGACCCTAACTTCACCACCACCTACCAAATGTTGGGTGCAAATGCAGTTGTTGATAATTTCCATCTTCAGGATGGGTTGTTGTGTCATATGGGCCATATCTGTGTTCCATCAAGTGAGTGAGTGAAGTTGATCTGGGAAGCCCACTACAATCGGGTGGCAAGACACTTCGGCATTGAAAAGACAGTGGTGATGCTACAGAAACATTTCTACTGGCCAAAACTTCGACATGAGGTCAGCAAGTATATCAGGTCTTGCACTGCCTACGCTATTGCCAAACCGACCAGTAAGAAACAGGGCCTATACACTCCTCTTCCTACTCCTGAAAGGTCATGGAAATCCATCTCAATCTACTACATGTCGGGCCTCTCGTCCACCAAGTGGGGAAATTACTGTGTTTTTGTGGTTGTTGATCGCTTTTCTAAGATGGCGATTATGGTTGCCTGCAAGAAGAGCATCACAACAAAGGCCATTGCTAAGATCTTCTTTGAACGAGTCTGGGTACATTTTGGAATCCCACAAACCATTGTATTAGATCAGGATATTTGATTTCTCAGCACATTTTGGTCGAGCCTTTAGTCACTGCTGGACACCAAGCTCACCAAATCCACAGCCTTCCACCCCCAGACAGATGGCCAAACCGAGGTTGTAAATCGAATGATTGTGCATATCCTTCGCATGTATAATTCAAAGCACCCTCACACATGGGATGAGAGCCTTCCCTATGTCCAACATAGCTACAACCGAGCCCTGCATAGCTCAACCAGCTAGAGCCCCTTTCAAGTGGGTTTGGGATTCCAACCATTGGGACCCATAGATGTTTCACTTCCCCTTGCGGTCACCTCAACTGAATCATCTCCTGCTCCAACTAAAGATGAAAAAGCCACCCGGTTCATTGAGAGGATCTAGCACATCCGCCAATAGGTTTAGGATATCCTACAGAAGTCCAATGACAAGTACAAACAATGCGATGATCAACATCGGGTGCTGCATAAGTTTCAGGTGGGCAACAAAGTTTGGTTGCACTTGCAAAAAGAACACCTTACAGGACCCCATAGGAATCTTCTTCCACTCTATTATAGGTTGTACACTATCACCAAGGCCATGGGGAATAATGATTTTGAGCTTAACATTCCATGGTCTGCACCCAGTGTTCAACGTGGATCTCCTTCGCCCTTATTTCCCACCATTATTGGACACCTCAGAAGTAGCAGAACAACTGACACAACCAGAGCTCAACCCCAACTGCCTACAATAGACATATAATGATCATATTGTGGATACACATATCAAGGTCACTCGCCAACAAAGAGTCCAGCTTTATCGAGTCGTCAAAGTAGGGCAGCTACTGCACCAAGACAAGTGGCTCACCCGGGGCCAAATTCAACAAAAATTTTGTCATATGATGGGGAACCTCAATGCAATGGAGACCATTGATTCCTAAGGAGGGTGGATTGATCCATATGGATATCGATGGCCACCCACCTTTTCCAATTGGCTCAAAACAGTTTTCTGACAATTTTGTCAATTTACTATTTTTAGCAGTTTTAACTTCCGGGGCCATTTTGAGGGCCTAAATGAAGGTTTTTCGGGATCGAGCTCGTCAATGAACTTCGAAGGCACAATTGAGTGCCAAAAATGAATCTCCTTGACGATACCTTTCCAACGTGCTATCACATGCCTAAAACGAAGATCGTATGCAAAAGTTACAACCCTAGGAAGTTGATGTACTAACTTACCCAAACAGGGCCCACATGACTTTTGGCGCTTCATCCCCTAGGGTTAGGTTTTCGGATGTATAGGATTTTTGGAATTCTTTCTTATTGTAAAAATGCCTTCAGAGCCTCATTGTAACCTTATTCTTTTGAATGCATGCTTCCATCACATCTCTTCTCAGAGGTAAGCCGCCACCATTCCAGCAAGCTTGTTTTCGCTGCATTTTACAGTTTCAACTTATTTCGTTATTGAATAGAAAACTAGTTTTATTGTATCTCTGTTATTTTGTGTTAAGCACCTGTTAATAATCTGTATTCATTTCATTCTGGTCATAAAATCCAGATCAGTGGTATTAGAGTGGTTTTCTCCTTGTCGTCTTAATTCATGTCCCCAATGAGGTCGGAGTACAAAGAGTTGGGTCTCGAGCTTGTTTCTCTTGAGGAAAGAAGCTTTTGCATGCCCAAGCGACCTACCATGGTAGGAGAAAATAAATATGATGGGATAGGATATCCTTTCAAATTGTTGATTGAGGAATCCCTCACGCAACAGAGGAACGAGATGATGGATAGTTTTGCGCAAATCCTTCAGCAGCTACCAACAGGTGACGAATCTTCTTCGAACGGAGGCGTTGCCCCCTTCAAGGCACAAATAAACTTTGATATTCCTATATTTGAAGGTAACATAGACGCAGATGCTATAGACAAGTGGTTGAATCTACTAGAAGGGTATTTTTCTGTCCATAACTTTTTGAATAAAGAAAAGATTACTTTTGCACTCCTCAAAGTCGTTCCCCATGTCAAAGTTTGGTGGGAAAATTTTTGTGAGCAAAAGGAAATAGAGGAAACCTCATTATTTTCAGTCATGACCACCTGGGAATCCTTCAAGGATGCTATTAAGGAACAATACTACCCTATCGGAAGTTATGACGACCTGTATAACAAATGGACCACATTGCCGCAAGAAAGAGACCAAGCAGTGTCAGATTTCACAAATATCTTCCATACCTTGCGCACCAAGTTGGGTATCAAATATTCAGAGCGACATTTGGTGCTCAAGTATCATAGTACTCTGCATAGGTATATCCATACTGAAATGGAATTTTTGTACATCTCATCCTTGGGCACGTCGTACCGATATGTCATCAAAATCGAGCAAAAGATCAAACAAAAGACGCGGCAATTTGGGCTTGGGAACCCCTCACAAAAAAATCTAGGAAAGGGCGGCCCCAACCCACCAAAAAAAGGACAGAGCAAAGATGGATAGTATCAGGACAACCAGTCCAAGATGAAAAAAAATAAGGACACCAAAAATACAAAGAAAGATACCGGGAAGTGTCGCAACTTCCATAAGAGCCCTTGGCATAACACTATTGACTGCAGCTCAAAGAATTCACTGGTGGCCGAAGTGAAAGCCTCTGAATCAGATGCAAATTATGACTTTGAGCCAGAACTAGAAAGGGGAAGATGGATCATTGACACAGAACCCAGTGCCACCAAGCTCCAGCCTAGTGAACTAGATGAGCCAGAAGAAGGAGAGCGCCTCTTCCATTCATAGATGTGGGTAAAAGGCACCCCACTGCACTTCATCATTGATAGTGGTAGCCAAAAGAACCTCATCTCAGCAGAGGTCATAAAGTGGCTAGCCCTTCCAACAACGTCAAACCCACAACCGTACACCATTGGATGGCTCCGCTAAGGAAGCGATCTCTGCATTAGCCAACAGTGCCAACTATCGTACGACATCAATCCCTTCAAATATGAGGTATTGTGTGATGTTGCTCCTCTCAAAGTTTGTGATTTTCTTTTGGTCCAACCTTATTTATGGAAATTCCATGGTGTATATGAGTCTAGGCTTCGTAGTCTTATTATTACTTTGAATAGGAAATTGTACAGGATACCTGAGGCAGTCCCACCTAGTGTTATTTCCTTGATCTCTGCTAAGAAATGCAGGAAGGTCATCTCTCAGATGGGGAAGTTTGTCTTCTTCATGATTCTCTCTCAGAATAAGCAAAAGATCACATCCACATACAGGGTCTCTTCATTCGACCTCTCCACACAGCAAAAGCAAGTAGATAAGGTCATGGAAGAATACTTGAATATCTTCTCCTCACCTACAGGGGTACCTCTGCACTGCCAGGTCAAGCACCCCATCGATCTAACCCCTGACGCACCACCACCCAATGGGTCAGTCTATCGTCGCTCTTTGTTAGAGAATGAGGAGATCAAGCGAAAGATCCAAGAACTTCTCCTCAAGGGGCACATCCCCCCCAACTCATAACCTTGCGGGAGCCCAATCATGCTGGTATAGAAGAAAGATGGAACCTGTCGACTCTGTATTGATTACCGGGCTCTAAATAAAATCACAGTCAGAAAATGCTACCCGATTCCTTGAATCAATGACCTCCTTGATCAACTCACATGGGCCAAATACTTCAGTAAGATTGATCTAAAGTCTGGCTACCACCAGGTCCTGATAGAACAGACAAATGTATGGAAGAATGCCTTCAAGTCAAAGGAAGGCCTTTTTGAATGGTTGGTCATGCCCTTTGGTTTGACAAATTCTCTAGCCACTTTCATGAGGATCATGGATGATATCCTGCGACCATTCACCAATACTTTTTTAGTGGTGTATCTAGATGACATTCTAATTTACAGCAAGACTTGGGCCGAACACTTGCAGCATATTCAGCAGGTTCTCCACACCCTACGATAGCACAAGCTATATGCCAACTTGGAAAAATGCTCCTTCAGCATGGACAGGGTCCATTACCTGGGCTACATCATTGATCAACATGGCATACATGTGAATCCAACCAAGATCCAAGTCATTCCTGACTGGCCAGCCCCAACAACACTCATTGAGCTTCGGAGCTTCTTGGGCCCTCAACCAAATAAACAAAGGTGGTGGTAAGGAGAAATTTGCATGGGGCCGGTCCCAAAAACAAGTGTTTGGTGATTTGAAGCAGTGCTTGTGCTCAACCCCATTACTTTCACTACCAAACCTGCAGGATCCTTTTGAGATCGAGACAGATGCCTCAGACTATGTTGTGGGCGTCGTTCTCACTGAGCACGATAACCCCGTGGCCTATCATAGTGAGACACTGTCAAATAGTGTTTGTAAGTACCCTACTTACAACAAAGGAATGTACTCCATTGTGCAAGCATGCCGCCAATGGAGACATTACATTCTTGGGAAGGAGACAGTCATCCACACTAATCATAAGCCACTGCAGTTCATCCAGACACAAGGAAAATTGCAGAATGACCGCCATCAAAAGAGGTCCACATACTTGCAGCAATTCCACCTCAACATCAAGTATAAAACAAGAAGCACCAATCGTATCACTGATTGCCTCAGCAGACCGCCAGTCATGGCACTCACCACAGTGCTAGACGCTTGTGGCCATGAGACATCTGGATGGCCCCAAATCTATGAGACAGACCCTGATAGACCCTGACTTCACCACCACCTACCAAATGTTGGGTGCAAACGCAGTTGTTGATAATTTCCATCTTCAGGATGGGTTGTTGTGTCATCTAGTACATATCTATGTTCCATCAAGTGAGAAAGTGAAGCTGATCTAGGAAGCCCACTACAGTCGGGTGGCAAGACACTTCGGCATTGAAAAGACAGTGGCGATGCTATAGAAACATTTCTACTGGATGAAACTTCGATAGGAGGTCAGCAACTATATCAGGTCCTGCACTACCTGCGCTATTACCAAACCGACCACTAAGAAACAGGGCTTGTACACACCTTTTCCTACTCCTGACAGACCATGGGAATCCATCTCAATGGACTACATGTCGAACCTCCCATCCACCAAGCGGGGACATGAATGTGTTTTTGTGGTTGTTGACTTTTCTAAGATGGAAATTTTAGTTGCCTGCAAGCAGAGCATCACAGCAGAGGCCACTTCCAAGATCTTCTTTGAATGAGTCTAGGTACATTTTTGAATCCCACAAACCATTGTCTCAGATCGGGATAGTCGATTTCTCAACAAATTCTGGTCGAGCCTTTGGTCACTGCAGGACACCAAGCTCACCAAATCCATGGCCTTCCACCCCCAGACAGATGGACAAACCAAGGTTGTAAATCGAATGATTGTGCATATCCTTCACATGTATAATTCAAAGAACCCTCACACATGGGATGAGATCCTTCCCTATGTCCATCATAGCTAACATCGATCCCTGCATAGCTCAATCAACCACAGCCCCTTTCAAGTGGGGTTGGGATTCCAGCCATTGGGACCCATAGATGTTGCACTTCCCCTTGCGGTCACCTCGACCAAATCATCTCCTGCTCCAACTAAAGCTGACAAATCTAGACGGTTCATTGAGCGGATCCATCACATCCGCCAACAGGTTCAGGATATCCTACAGAAGTCCAATGACAAGTACAAATAGTGCCATGATCAACATCGGTTGCTGCATAAGTTTTAGGTAGGCAACAAATTTTGGTTGCACTTGTGGAAAGAACGCCTTATAGGACCCCATTGGAAGCTTCACCCACTCCATTATGGGCTATACACTATCACCAAGGCCATGGGGGATATTGATTTTGAGCTCAACATTCCTCCTTTCCTTGGTCTGCACGCAGTGTTCAACGTGGATCTCTTTTATCCTTATTTACCACAATTATTGGACACCTCAGAAGTAGAAGAACAAATGACACCAAAAAATCTCAACCTCGACTTCCTACAAAAAACATCCAATGATCATATTGTGGACAGATATATCAAGGGCACTTGCAAACAAAGGATCCATCTTTATCGAGTCGTCAAAGTAGGGCAGCTCCTACACCAAGGCAAGTGGCTCACCCGGAGCCAAATTCAGCAGAAATTTCCTTATTTGATGGGGGACCTCAATGCAATGGATACCATTGCTTCCTAAGGAGGGAGGATTGATCCATATGGATATCGGTGGCTACCCACCTTTTCCAACTGGCTCAAAATAGTTTTTTGATAATTTTGGCAATTTACTATTTTTAACAGTTTTAACTTCCGAAACCATTTTGAGGGCCTAAATGAAGTTTTTCCAGGATAGAGCTCCCCAATGATAGTTGAAGGCATAATTGATCCCCCAAAATGAATCTCCATTATGATACCTTTCCAACGGGCTATCACACACCTAAAACGGAGATCGTATGCAAAAGTTACAACCCCAGGAAGTTGATGTACTAACTTACCCAAACATGGCCCACATGACTTTTCGCGCTTCATCTCCTAGGGTTAGGTTTTTGGATGTCTAGGGTTTTGGGAATTCTTTCTTATTGTAAAAAGGCCTTCAAATCCTAATTTTAATCTTCTTCTTGTGAATGCATGCTTCCGTCACATCACTTCTCAGAGATAAGCCCCCGCCATTCCAGCAAGCTTGTTTCCATTCCATTTTACAGTTTCATCTTATTTTGTTATTGAATAGAAAACCAATTTTACTGTATCTCTGTTATTTTGTGTTAAGAACCTGTTAATAATCTGTATTCATTTCGTTCTTCTCATAAAATATAGATCAGTGGTATCAGAGTGGTCTACTCCTTGTCGTCTTAATGCATGTCCCCAACGAGGTCGGAGTACAAAGAGTTGGGTCTCGAGCTTGTTTCTCCCGAGGAAAGAAGCTCTCGCATGCCCAAGAAACCTCCCATGGCAGGAGAAAAGAAAGATGATGGGACAAGAGATCCTTTCAAATTGTTGATTGAGGAAGACCTCACGCAACAGAGGAATGAGATGATGGATAGTTTCATGCAAATCCTTTGGCGGCTACCAACAGGCGACGCATCTTCTTCAAACGAAGGTGTCGCCCCCTTCAAGGTACAAATAAACTTCGATATTCCTATATTTGAAGGTCATATAGACGCAGATGTTGTAGACAAGTGGTTGAATCTACTAGAAGGGTATTTTTTTGTCCATAACTTTTTGAATAAATAAAAGATTACTTTTTCACTACTCAAAGTCGTTCCCCATGTCAAAGATTGGTGGGAAACTTTCTATGAGCAAAAGGAAATAGAGGAAACCTCATTATTTTCAGTCAAAACCACCTGGGAATCCTTCAGGGATGATATTAAGGAAAAATACTACCCTGTCAAAAGTTATGACGACCTATATACCAAATGGACCACACTGCGGCAAGAAAGAGACCAAGCAGTGCCAGATTTCACAAATATCTTCCATTACTTGCGCACGAAGTTGGGTATCAAATATTTAGATCGACATAAGGTGCTCAAGTATCACGGTGCTCTACATAGATACATCCAAACCAAAATGGAATTTCTGGAAATCTCATCCTTGGGCACGTCCTATCGATATGCCGTCAAAATCGAGCAAAAGCTCAAACAAAAGACGCAGCAATTTGGGCCTGGGAACCCCTCACAAAAAAAGCCAGGAAAGGGTGGCCCCAACCCACCGAACAAAGGAAAGAAAAAATATGGACAGTATCAGGACAACTAGTGCAAGCCGCAAACAAATAAGGACATCGAAAAGGCAAATAAAGATACGGGGAAGTGGTGCGACTTCCATAAGAGCCCTTGGCATAACACTGTTGACTGCCGCTCAAAGTAGTTGCTGGTGGATGAAGTGAAAGCCCTTGAATCAGATGCCGATTATGACTCTAATACATAACTAGAAAGGGGAAGATAGATCATTGACATGGAACCCAGTGCCACTGTTGCTACCACCAAGCTCCAGCCTGGTGAACCAGATGAGCTAGAAGAAGGAGAGTGCCTCTTCCATTCACAGATCTGGGTAAAAGGCACCCCAATGCACTTCATTGTTGATAGCAATAGCCAGAAGAACCTCATCTCAATAGAGGTCATCAAGTGGCTGGCCCTACCAAAAATGCTGCACCCACAACCATACAACATTGGATGTCTCCACCAAGGAAGCGATCTCTGCATCAGCCAACAGTGCCAATTGCCGTACGACATCAAGCCCTTCAAAGACGAGGTATTGTGTGATGTTTCTCCTCTCAAAGTTTGTGATGTTATTTTGGGCCAACCTTATTTATGGAAACGTCATGCTACATATGATTCTATGCCTCATAGTGTTATTATTACTTTGAACAAGAAATTGTACAGGATACCCGAGGCAGTCCCACCTAGTGCTATTTCCTTGATCTCTGCTAAGCAATGCAGGAAAGTCATCTCTCAGATGGGGAAGTTTGTCTTCTTCGTGATTCACTCTCATAATAATAAAAAGATCACAACCACATCCAGGGTCTCTACGGTCGACCTCTCCACACAACAGAAGCAAGTAGATAAGGTCGTGGAAGAATACTCAGATATCTTCTCCTCACCTACAGGGGTACCTCTACACTGTTAGGTCAAGCACCCCATCTATCTAATCCCCAGTGCACCGCTACCCAATGGGCCAGTCTATCGACACTCTTTGTTAGAGAATGAGGAGATCAAGCGACAGATCTAAGAACTGCTCCACAAGGGGCACATCCACCCCAACTCATCACCTTGCAGGAGCCCAATCGTGCTAGTACAGAAGAAAGATGGAACCTGGCGACTCTGTATTGATTACTAGGCTCTAAATAAAATAACAGTTAGAAGACGATACCTGATTCCCTGAATCGATGACCTCCTTGATCAATTCATGGGGGCCAAATACTTCAGTAAGATTGATCTGAAGTCTAGCTACCACCAGGTCCTGATAGAATAGAAAGATGTATGGAAGACCACCTTCAAGTCAAAGGAAGGCCTTTTTGAATGGTTGGTCATGCCCTTTGGTTTGAAAAATTATCCAGCCACTTTCATGAGGATGATGGATCATATCCTATGACCATTCACCAATACTTTTTTAGTGGTGTTTCTGAATGACATTCTAATTTACAGCAAGACTTGGGTCGAACACTTGCAGCATATTCATCAAGTTTTGCACACCCTGCAGCAGCACAAGCTATACACCAACTTGGAAAAATGCTCCTTCGGCATGGACAGGGTCCATTACCTTGTATACATCATTTATTAGCATGGTGTACATGTGGATCCATCCAAGATCCAAGTCATCCATGACTGGCCAGCCCCAGCAACACTCACTGAGCTTCGGAGCTTCTTGGGCCTTGCCAATTTCTACCGCAAGTTCGTGTTGGGTTTCTCCCATATTGCATGGGCCCTTAGCCAAATAAATAGGGGTGGTGGTAAGGAAAGATTTGCATGGGGTCGTTCCCAACAACAAGCATTCGATGATTTGAAGCAGTGCTTGTGCTCAGCCCCAGTACTTTCACTACAAGACCTGCAACATCCTTTTGAGATCGAGATAGATGCTTTAGACTATGTTGTGGGCATCGTTCTCAATCAGCACGTCCACCCCATGGCCTATCATAGTGAGACACTGTCAGATACTATTTGTAAGTGCCCTACTTATGACAAAGATATGTACTCCATTGTGCAAGCATGCCACCAATGGAGACATTACCTTCTTGGGAAGGAGAAATTCATCCAAACTAATCATAAGCCATTGTAGTTCATGCAGACACAGGGAAAATTGTAGAATGACTGCCATCAAAAGTGGTCCACATACTTGCAGCAATTCCACCTCAACATCAAGGATAAAACAGGAAGCACCAATCACATTGTTGATTACCTCAGCAGACCACCAGTCATGACACTCACCACGGTGCTAGACTCTTGCAGCCATGAGACATCAGGATGGCCCCAACTCTATGAGACAGACCCTGACTTCGCCACCACCTACCAAATGTTGGGTGAAAATGCAGTTGTCAATAATTTCCATCTTCAGGATGGGTTGTTGTGTCATCTCGGTCATATCAGTGTTCCATCAAGTGAGCAAGCGAAGCTGATCTGTTAAACCCACTACAATCGGGTGGAAGGGCACTTTGGCATTGAAAAGATAGTGGCTATGCTACATAAACATTTCTACTGGCCGAAACTTCGACAGAAGGTCAGCAAGTATATCAGGTCCTGCACTGCTTGTGCTATTGTCAAACCAACCACTAAGAAATAGGGCCTGTACACCCCTCTTCCTACTCCTGACAGGCCATGGGAATCCATCTCAATGTACTACACGTCGGGCCTCCTGCCCACCAAGCGGGGAAATTACTATGTTTTTGTGGTTGTTGATCACTTTTCTAAGATGACAATTCTGGTTGCCTGCAAGAAGAGCATCGCAGCAGAGGCCACTACCAAGCTCTTCTTTGAACGAGTCTGGGTACATTTTGGAATCCCACAAACCATTGTCTTAGATAGGGATAGTCAATTTCTCATCACATTATGGTCGATCCTTTGGTCATTGCTAGACACCAAGCTCACCAAATCCATGGCCTTCCACCCCCAGATAGATGGCCAAACCAAGGTTGTAAATTGAATGATTGTGCATATCCATCGCATGTATAATTCAAAGCACCCTCACACATGGGATGAGATCCTTCCTTCTATCCAACATAGCTACAACCAAGCCCTGCATAGCTCAACCAGCCACAACCCCGTTCAAGTGGGGTTGGGATTCCAACCATTGGGACCCATAGATTTTGCACTTCCCCTTGCGGTCACCTCAACCGAATCATCTCCTTCCCCAACTGAAGCAGAAAAAGACACCTGGTTAATTGAGCGGATCCAACACATCTTCCAACAGGTTCAGGATATCCTACAAAATTCCAATGACAAGTACAAACAACACCATGATCAACATCGGGTGTTGCATAAGTTTTAGGTGGGCAACAAAGTTTGGTTGCACTTGCAGAAAGAAAACCTTACAAGACCCCATCGGAAGCTTCTCCCACTCTATTATGGGCCATGCACTATCACCAAGTCCATGGGGAATAATGATTTTGAGCTCAACATTCCTCCTTTCCTTGGTCTGCACCCATTGTTCAACGTGGATCTCCTTCGCCCTTATTTCCCACCATTATTGGACACCTCAGAAGTAGTAAAACAACTGACACCAATAGAGTGCAACCCTGACTACCTACAAGAGGCATGAAATGATCATATTGTGGATAGACATATCAAGGGCACTCGCCAACAAAGGTTCCATCTTTATCAAGTCGTAAAAGTAGGGCAGCTCCTGCACCAAGGCAAGTGGCTCACCCGGGGCCAAATTCCGCAGAACTTTTCTCATTTGATGGGGGAACTTAATGCAATGGAGACCATTTCTTCATAAGGATGGAGTATTGATCCACATTGATATCGATGGCCACCCACCTTTTCCAACTGGCTCAAAACCAGTTTTCTGACAATTTTGGCAATTTACTATTTTTATTAGTTTTAACTTTCGGGGCCATTTTGAGGGCCTAAATGAAGGTTTTTCAGGATCGATCTCCTCAATGATATTCAAATACATGATTGAACCCCCAAAACAAATCTCCTTGATGATACCTTTCCAACGGGCTATCACACGCCTAAAACGGAGATCGTATGCAAAAGTTACGACCCCTAGAAGTTGATGTACTAACTTACCCAAACAGGGCCCACATGACTTTTGGCGCTTCATCTCCTAGGGTTAGGTTTTTGGATGTATAGGTTTTGGGAATTCTTGCTTACTATAAAAAGGCCTTCAGAGCCTCATTGTAACCTTCTTCTTGCAAATTCATGTTGCCGTCACATCTCTTTTCAGAGATAAGCCACCACCATTCCAGCAAGCTTGTTTCTGTTGCATTTTACAGTTTCAACTTATTTCGTTATTGAATAGAAAACCAGTTTTATTGTATCTCTGTTATTTTTTGTTAAGCACCTGTTAATAATTTGTATTCATTTTGTTTTGCTCATAAAATCCGGATCAGTGGTATCAGAGCGGTCTGCTCCTTGTCGTCTTAATGCATGTCCCCAACGAGGTCGGAGTACAAAGAGTTGGGTCTCGAGCTTGTTTCTCTTGATGAAATAAGCTCTCGCACGCCCAAGTGACCTCCCATGGTAGGAGAAAATAAATATGATGGGACATGATATCCTTTCAAACTATTGATTGAGGAAGCCCTCACGCAATAGAGGAACGAGATGATGGATAGTTTCACACAAATCCTTCAGTGGCTACCAACAGGTGACGCGTCTTCTTCGAACGGAGGTGTCGCCCCCTTCAAGATACAAATAAATTTTGATATTCCTATAATTGAATGTCATATAGACGTAGATGTTGTAGACAAGTGGTTGAACCTACTAGAAGGGTATTTTTGTGTCGATAACTTGTCGAATAAAGAAAAGATTACTTTTTCACTCCTCAAAGTTGTTCCCCATGTCAAAGATTGGTGGGAAACTTTCTGTGAGCAAAATGAAACAGAGGAAACCTCATTATTTTAAGTCACAACCACCTGGGAATCCTTCAAGGATGCGATTAAGGAACAATACTACCCTATCGGAAGTTATGATGACTTGTATACCAAATGGACCACAATGTGGAAAGAAAGAGACCGAGCAGTGCCAAATTTCACAAATATCTTCCATACCTTGTGCACCAAGTTGGGTATCAAAGATTCAGAGTGACATATGGTGCTCAAGTATCATGGTGCTCTGCATAGATACATCTAGACTGAAATGGAATTTCTGGACATCTCATCCTTGGGTGCGTCCTACCGATATGTCGTCAAAATCAAGCAAAAGCTCAAACAAAAGACACGACAATTTGGGCTTGGGAACCCCTCACAAAAAAATCTAGGAAAGGGCGGCCCCAACCCACTGAAAGAAGAACAGAGAAAATATGGATAGTATAAGGACAACTAGTATAAGCCGCAAGTAAAGAAGGACACCATAAAGAGAAAGAAAGATACCGTAAGTGGTGCGACTTCTATAAGAGCCCTTGGCATAACATTGTTGACTGCCGCTCAAAGTAGTCGCTAGTGGCCAAAGTGAAAGCCTTTGAATCAGATGCAGATTATGACTCTTAGCCAGAACTAGAAATGGGAAGATAGATCATTGATGCGCAACCTAGTGCCATTGTTGCTACCACCAAGCTCCAGCCTGGTGAACCAGACGAGCCAAAAGAAGGAGAGCGCCTCTTCCATTCACAGATGTGGGTAAAAGGCACCCCGCTACACTTCATCGTTGATAGCAGTAGAAAGAAGGACATCATCTTAGTAGAGGTCATCAAGTGGATGGCCCTACCAACAACGTTGCACCCACAACTGTACACCATTGGATGGCTCCACCAAGGAAGAGATCTTCGCATCAGCCAACAATGCCAACTGTCATACGGAATCAAGCCCTTAAAAGATGAGGTATTGTGTGATGTTTCTCCCCTCAAAGTTTCTGATATTCTTTTGGGACAAACTTATTTATGGAAACATCATGATGTATATGAGTCTCGGCCTCGTAGTGTTATTATTACTTTGAACAAGAAATTGTAGAGGATACCCGAGACAGTCCCACCTAGTGCTATTTCCTTGATCTCTACTAAGCAATGTAGGAAGGTCATCTCTCATATGGGGAAGTTTTTCTTCTTCGTGATTCGCTCTCAGAATAAGCGAAAGATCACAGCCACATCCAAGTTCTCTGTGGTTGACCTCTCCAAACAATAGAAGCAAGTAGATAAGGTCGTGGAAGAATACTCAGATATCTTCTCCTCACCTATAGGGGTAACTTTGCACTGCCATGTCAATCACCCCATCAATCTAACCCCCGGCACATCGCTACCCAATGGGCCAGTCTATCATTTCTCTTTGTTAGAGAATGAGGAGATCAAGCTATAGATCCAAGAACTACTCCATAAGGGGCACATCTTTCCCAGGTCATCACCTTGCAGGAGCCCAATCATGTTGGTATAGAATAAATATGGAACTTGGCGACTCTATATTCATTACCGGGCTCTAAATAAAATCACAGCCAGAAACCGTTACCCGATTCCCCAAATCGATGACCTCCTTGATCAACTCACGGGGGGAAAATACTTCAGTAAGATTGATCTAAAGTCTGGCTACCACCAGATCTAGATAGAACAGACAGATGTATGGAAGGTCACCTTCAAGTCAAACGAAGGCCTTTTTGAATGGTTGGTCATGCCCTTTGGTTTGACAAATGCTCCAACCACTTTAGTGAGGATGATGGATGATATCCTGCGACCATTCACCAATACTTTTTTAGTGGTGTATCTGGATGACATTCTAATTTATAGCAAGATTTCGGCCAAACACTTGAAGCATATTCAGCAGGTTCTGCACACCCTATGGTACCACAAGCTATACGCCAACTTGGAAAAATGCTTCTTCGGCATGGACAAGGTCCATTACCTAGGCTACATCATTGATAAGCATGGCGTACATGTGGATCCAGCCAAGATCCAAGCCATCCATGACTGGCTAGCCCCAACAACACTCACTGAGCTTTGGAGCTTCTTGGGCCTTGCCAATTTCAATCGCAGGTTTGTGTTGGGTTTCTCCCATATTGCATGGGCCCTCAGCCAAATAAACAAGGGTGGTGGTAAGGCAAAATTTGTGTGGGGACGGTCCCAACAACAAGCATTCGATGATTTAAAGCAGCTCATGTGCTCAGTCCCAATACTTTCACTACCATACCTGCAACATCCTTTTGAGATCAAGACAGATGCTTCAGACTATGTTGTGGGCATCATTCTCACTCAACACGGCCACCCCATGGCCTATCATAGTGAGACATTGTCAGATATTGTCTGTAAGTACCCTACTTATGACAAAGAGATGTACTCCATTGTGCAAGCATGCCGCCAATGGATACATTACATTCTTGGGAAGGAGACAGTCATCCACACTGATCATAAGCCACTGCAGTTCATGCAGACACAGGGAAAATTGCAGAATGACCGCCATCAAAAGTGATCCACATACTTGCAAAAATTCCACCTCAACATCAAGTATTAAATAGGAAGCACCAATCACGTCATTAATTGCCTCAGCAGACCGCCAGTCACGA
>ML792908.1:0-18165 GCA_009831015.1 Picea engelmannii | reverse complement strand
CAAACCAAGGTTGTAAATCGAATGATTGTGCATATCCTTCACATGTATAATTCAAAGAACCCTCACACATGGGATGAGATCCTTCCCTATGTCCATCATAGCTAACATCGATCCCTGCATAGCTCAATCAACCACAGCCCCTTTCAAGTGGGGTTGGGATTCCAGCCATTGGGACCCATAGATGTTGCACTTCCCCTTGCGGTCACCTCGACCAAATCATCTCCTGCTCCAACTAAAGCTGACAAATCTAGACGGTTCATTGAGCGGATCCATCACATCCGCCAACAGGTTCAGGATATCCTACAGAAGTCCAATGACAAGTACAAATAGTGCCATGATCAACATCGGTTGCTGCATAAGTTTTAGGTAGGCAACAAATTTTGGTTGCACTTGTGGAAAGAACGCCTTATAGGACCCCATTGGAAGCTTCACCCACTCCATTATGGGCTATACACTATCACCAAGGCCATGGGGGATATTGATTTTGAGCTCAACATTCCTCCTTTCCTTGGTCTGCACGCAGTGTTCAACGTGGATCTCTTTTATCCTTATTTACCACAATTATTGGACACCTCAGAAGTAGAAGAACAAATGACACCAAAAAATCTCAACCTCGACTTCCTACAAAAAACATCCAATGATCATATTGTGGACAGATATATCAAGGGCACTTGCAAACAAAGGATCCATCTTTATCGAGTCGTCAAAGTAGGGCAGCTCCTACACCAAGGCAAGTGGCTCACCCGGAGCCAAATTCAGCAGAAATTTCCTTATTTGATGGGGGACCTCAATGCAATGGATACCATTGCTTCCTAAGGAGGGAGGATTGATCCATATGGATATCGGTGGCTACCCACCTTTTCCAACTGGCTCAAAATAGTTTTTTGATAATTTTGGCAATTTACTATTTTTAACAGTTTTAACTTCCGAAACCATTTTGAGGGCCTAAATGAAGTTTTTCCAGGATAGAGCTCCCCAATGATAGTTGAAGGCATAATTGATCCCCCAAAATGAATCTCCATTATGATACCTTTCCAACGGGCTATCACACACCTAAAACGGAGATCGTATGCAAAAGTTACAACCCCAGGAAGTTGATGTACTAACTTACCCAAACATGGCCCACATGACTTTTCGCGCTTCATCTCCTAGGGTTAGGTTTTTGGATGTCTAGGGTTTTGGGAATTCTTTCTTATTGTAAAAAGGCCTTCAAATCCTAATTTTAATCTTCTTCTTGTGAATGCATGCTTCCGTCACATCACTTCTCAGAGATAAGCCCCCGCCATTCCAGCAAGCTTGTTTCCATTCCATTTTACAGTTTCATCTTATTTTGTTATTGAATAGAAAACCAATTTTACTGTATCTCTGTTATTTTGTGTTAAGAACCTGTTAATAATCTGTATTCATTTCGTTCTTCTCATAAAATATAGATCAGTGGTATCAGAGTGGTCTACTCCTTGTCGTCTTAATGCATGTCCCCAACGAGGTCGGAGTACAAAGAGTTGGGTCTCGAGCTTGTTTCTCCCGAGGAAAGAAGCTCTCGCATGCCCAAGAAACCTCCCATGGCAGGAGAAAAGAAAGATGATGGGACAAGAGATCCTTTCAAATTGTTGATTGAGGAAGACCTCACGCAACAGAGGAATGAGATGATGGATAGTTTCATGCAAATCCTTTGGCGGCTACCAACAGGCGACGCATCTTCTTCAAACGAAGGTGTCGCCCCCTTCAAGGTACAAATAAACTTCGATATTCCTATATTTGAAGGTCATATAGACGCAGATGTTGTAGACAAGTGGTTGAATCTACTAGAAGGGTATTTTTTTGTCCATAACTTTTTGAATAAATAAAAGATTACTTTTTCACTACTCAAAGTCGTTCCCCATGTCAAAGATTGGTGGGAAACTTTCTATGAGCAAAAGGAAATAGAGGAAACCTCATTATTTTCAGTCAAAACCACCTGGGAATCCTTCAGGGATGATATTAAGGAAAAATACTACCCTGTCAAAAGTTATGACGACCTATATACCAAATGGACCACACTGCGGCAAGAAAGAGACCAAGCAGTGCCAGATTTCACAAATATCTTCCATTACTTGCGCACGAAGTTGGGTATCAAATATTTAGATCGACATAAGGTGCTCAAGTATCACGGTGCTCTACATAGATACATCCAAACCAAAATGGAATTTCTGGAAATCTCATCCTTGGGCACGTCCTATCGATATGCCGTCAAAATCGAGCAAAAGCTCAAACAAAAGACGCAGCAATTTGGGCCTGGGAACCCCTCACAAAAAAAGCCAGGAAAGGGTGGCCCCAACCCACCGAACAAAGGAAAGAAAAAATATGGACAGTATCAGGACAACTAGTGCAAGCCGCAAACAAATAAGGACATCGAAAAGGCAAATAAAGATACGGGGAAGTGGTGCGACTTCCATAAGAGCCCTTGGCATAACACTGTTGACTGCCGCTCAAAGTAGTTGCTGGTGGATGAAGTGAAAGCCCTTGAATCAGATGCCGATTATGACTCTAATACATAACTAGAAAGGGGAAGATAGATCATTGACATGGAACCCAGTGCCACTGTTGCTACCACCAAGCTCCAGCCTGGTGAACCAGATGAGCTAGAAGAAGGAGAGTGCCTCTTCCATTCACAGATCTGGGTAAAAGGCACCCCAATGCACTTCATTGTTGATAGCAATAGCCAGAAGAACCTCATCTCAATAGAGGTCATCAAGTGGCTGGCCCTACCAAAAATGCTGCACCCACAACCATACAACATTGGATGTCTCCACCAAGGAAGCGATCTCTGCATCAGCCAACAGTGCCAATTGCCGTACGACATCAAGCCCTTCAAAGACGAGGTATTGTGTGATGTTTCTCCTCTCAAAGTTTGTGATGTTATTTTGGGCCAACCTTATTTATGGAAACGTCATGCTACATATGATTCTATGCCTCATAGTGTTATTATTACTTTGAACAAGAAATTGTACAGGATACCCGAGGCAGTCCCACCTAGTGCTATTTCCTTGATCTCTGCTAAGCAATGCAGGAAAGTCATCTCTCAGATGGGGAAGTTTGTCTTCTTCGTGATTCACTCTCATAATAATAAAAAGATCACAACCACATCCAGGGTCTCTACGGTCGACCTCTCCACACAACAGAAGCAAGTAGATAAGGTCGTGGAAGAATACTCAGATATCTTCTCCTCACCTACAGGGGTACCTCTACACTGTTAGGTCAAGCACCCCATCTATCTAATCCCCAGTGCACCGCTACCCAATGGGCCAGTCTATCGACACTCTTTGTTAGAGAATGAGGAGATCAAGCGACAGATCTAAGAACTGCTCCACAAGGGGCACATCCACCCCAACTCATCACCTTGCAGGAGCCCAATCGTGCTAGTACAGAAGAAAGATGGAACCTGGCGACTCTGTATTGATTACTAGGCTCTAAATAAAATAACAGTTAGAAGACGATACCTGATTCCCTGAATCGATGACCTCCTTGATCAATTCATGGGGGCCAAATACTTCAGTAAGATTGATCTGAAGTCTAGCTACCACCAGGTCCTGATAGAATAGAAAGATGTATGGAAGACCACCTTCAAGTCAAAGGAAGGCCTTTTTGAATGGTTGGTCATGCCCTTTGGTTTGAAAAATTATCCAGCCACTTTCATGAGGATGATGGATCATATCCTATGACCATTCACCAATACTTTTTTAGTGGTGTTTCTGAATGACATTCTAATTTACAGCAAGACTTGGGTCGAACACTTGCAGCATATTCATCAAGTTTTGCACACCCTGCAGCAGCACAAGCTATACACCAACTTGGAAAAATGCTCCTTCGGCATGGACAGGGTCCATTACCTTGTATACATCATTTATTAGCATGGTGTACATGTGGATCCATCCAAGATCCAAGTCATCCATGACTGGCCAGCCCCAGCAACACTCACTGAGCTTCGGAGCTTCTTGGGCCTTGCCAATTTCTACCGCAAGTTCGTGTTGGGTTTCTCCCATATTGCATGGGCCCTTAGCCAAATAAATAGGGGTGGTGGTAAGGAAAGATTTGCATGGGGTCGTTCCCAACAACAAGCATTCGATGATTTGAAGCAGTGCTTGTGCTCAGCCCCAGTACTTTCACTACAAGACCTGCAACATCCTTTTGAGATCGAGATAGATGCTTTAGACTATGTTGTGGGCATCGTTCTCAATCAGCACGTCCACCCCATGGCCTATCATAGTGAGACACTGTCAGATACTATTTGTAAGTGCCCTACTTATGACAAAGATATGTACTCCATTGTGCAAGCATGCCACCAATGGAGACATTACCTTCTTGGGAAGGAGAAATTCATCCAAACTAATCATAAGCCATTGTAGTTCATGCAGACACAGGGAAAATTGTAGAATGACTGCCATCAAAAGTGGTCCACATACTTGCAGCAATTCCACCTCAACATCAAGGATAAAACAGGAAGCACCAATCACATTGTTGATTACCTCAGCAGACCACCAGTCATGACACTCACCACGGTGCTAGACTCTTGCAGCCATGAGACATCAGGATGGCCCCAACTCTATGAGACAGACCCTGACTTCGCCACCACCTACCAAATGTTGGGTGAAAATGCAGTTGTCAATAATTTCCATCTTCAGGATGGGTTGTTGTGTCATCTCGGTCATATCAGTGTTCCATCAAGTGAGCAAGCGAAGCTGATCTGTTAAACCCACTACAATCGGGTGGAAGGGCACTTTGGCATTGAAAAGATAGTGGCTATGCTACATAAACATTTCTACTGGCCGAAACTTCGACAGAAGGTCAGCAAGTATATCAGGTCCTGCACTGCTTGTGCTATTGTCAAACCAACCACTAAGAAATAGGGCCTGTACACCCCTCTTCCTACTCCTGACAGGCCATGGGAATCCATCTCAATGTACTACACGTCGGGCCTCCTGCCCACCAAGCGGGGAAATTACTATGTTTTTGTGGTTGTTGATCACTTTTCTAAGATGACAATTCTGGTTGCCTGCAAGAAGAGCATCGCAGCAGAGGCCACTACCAAGCTCTTCTTTGAACGAGTCTGGGTACATTTTGGAATCCCACAAACCATTGTCTTAGATAGGGATAGTCAATTTCTCATCACATTATGGTCGATCCTTTGGTCATTGCTAGACACCAAGCTCACCAAATCCATGGCCTTCCACCCCCAGATAGATGGCCAAACCAAGGTTGTAAATTGAATGATTGTGCATATCCATCGCATGTATAATTCAAAGCACCCTCACACATGGGATGAGATCCTTCCTTCTATCCAACATAGCTACAACCAAGCCCTGCATAGCTCAACCAGCCACAACCCCGTTCAAGTGGGGTTGGGATTCCAACCATTGGGACCCATAGATTTTGCACTTCCCCTTGCGGTCACCTCAACCGAATCATCTCCTTCCCCAACTGAAGCAGAAAAAGACACCTGGTTAATTGAGCGGATCCAACACATCTTCCAACAGGTTCAGGATATCCTACAAAATTCCAATGACAAGTACAAACAACACCATGATCAACATCGGGTGTTGCATAAGTTTTAGGTGGGCAACAAAGTTTGGTTGCACTTGCAGAAAGAAAACCTTACAAGACCCCATCGGAAGCTTCTCCCACTCTATTATGGGCCATGCACTATCACCAAGTCCATGGGGAATAATGATTTTGAGCTCAACATTCCTCCTTTCCTTGGTCTGCACCCATTGTTCAACGTGGATCTCCTTCGCCCTTATTTCCCACCATTATTGGACACCTCAGAAGTAGTAAAACAACTGACACCAATAGAGTGCAACCCTGACTACCTACAAGAGGCATGAAATGATCATATTGTGGATAGACATATCAAGGGCACTCGCCAACAAAGGTTCCATCTTTATCAAGTCGTAAAAGTAGGGCAGCTCCTGCACCAAGGCAAGTGGCTCACCCGGGGCCAAATTCCGCAGAACTTTTCTCATTTGATGGGGGAACTTAATGCAATGGAGACCATTTCTTCATAAGGATGGAGTATTGATCCACATTGATATCGATGGCCACCCACCTTTTCCAACTGGCTCAAAACCAGTTTTCTGACAATTTTGGCAATTTACTATTTTTATTAGTTTTAACTTTCGGGGCCATTTTGAGGGCCTAAATGAAGGTTTTTCAGGATCGATCTCCTCAATGATATTCAAATACATGATTGAACCCCCAAAACAAATCTCCTTGATGATACCTTTCCAACGGGCTATCACACGCCTAAAACGGAGATCGTATGCAAAAGTTACGACCCCTAGAAGTTGATGTACTAACTTACCCAAACAGGGCCCACATGACTTTTGGCGCTTCATCTCCTAGGGTTAGGTTTTTGGATGTATAGGTTTTGGGAATTCTTGCTTACTATAAAAAGGCCTTCAGAGCCTCATTGTAACCTTCTTCTTGCAAATTCATGTTGCCGTCACATCTCTTTTCAGAGATAAGCCACCACCATTCCAGCAAGCTTGTTTCTGTTGCATTTTACAGTTTCAACTTATTTCGTTATTGAATAGAAAACCAGTTTTATTGTATCTCTGTTATTTTTTGTTAAGCACCTGTTAATAATTTGTATTCATTTTGTTTTGCTCATAAAATCCGGATCAGTGGTATCAGAGCGGTCTGCTCCTTGTCGTCTTAATGCATGTCCCCAACGAGGTCGGAGTACAAAGAGTTGGGTCTCGAGCTTGTTTCTCTTGATGAAATAAGCTCTCGCACGCCCAAGTGACCTCCCATGGTAGGAGAAAATAAATATGATGGGACATGATATCCTTTCAAACTATTGATTGAGGAAGCCCTCACGCAATAGAGGAACGAGATGATGGATAGTTTCACACAAATCCTTCAGTGGCTACCAACAGGTGACGCGTCTTCTTCGAACGGAGGTGTCGCCCCCTTCAAGATACAAATAAATTTTGATATTCCTATAATTGAATGTCATATAGACGTAGATGTTGTAGACAAGTGGTTGAACCTACTAGAAGGGTATTTTTGTGTCGATAACTTGTCGAATAAAGAAAAGATTACTTTTTCACTCCTCAAAGTTGTTCCCCATGTCAAAGATTGGTGGGAAACTTTCTGTGAGCAAAATGAAACAGAGGAAACCTCATTATTTTAAGTCACAACCACCTGGGAATCCTTCAAGGATGCGATTAAGGAACAATACTACCCTATCGGAAGTTATGATGACTTGTATACCAAATGGACCACAATGTGGAAAGAAAGAGACCGAGCAGTGCCAAATTTCACAAATATCTTCCATACCTTGTGCACCAAGTTGGGTATCAAAGATTCAGAGTGACATATGGTGCTCAAGTATCATGGTGCTCTGCATAGATACATCTAGACTGAAATGGAATTTCTGGACATCTCATCCTTGGGTGCGTCCTACCGATATGTCGTCAAAATCAAGCAAAAGCTCAAACAAAAGACACGACAATTTGGGCTTGGGAACCCCTCACAAAAAAATCTAGGAAAGGGCGGCCCCAACCCACTGAAAGAAGAACAGAGAAAATATGGATAGTATAAGGACAACTAGTATAAGCCGCAAGTAAAGAAGGACACCATAAAGAGAAAGAAAGATACCGTAAGTGGTGCGACTTCTATAAGAGCCCTTGGCATAACATTGTTGACTGCCGCTCAAAGTAGTCGCTAGTGGCCAAAGTGAAAGCCTTTGAATCAGATGCAAATTATGACTCTTAGCCAGAACTAGAAATGGGAAGATAGATCATTGATGCGCAACCCAGTGCCATTGTTTCTACCACCAAGCTCCATCCTGGTGAACCAGACGAGCCAGAAGAAGGAGAGCGCCTCTTCCATTCACAGATGTGGGTAAAAGGCACCCCGCTACACTTCATCGTTGATAGCAGTAGAAAGAAGGACGTCATCTTAGTAGAGGTCATCAAGTGGATGGCCCTACCAACAACGTTGCACCCACAACTGTACACCATTGGATGGCTCCACCAAGGAAGAGATCTTCGCATCAGCCAACAATGCCAACTGTCATACGGAATCAAGCCCTTAAAAGATGAGGTATTGTGTGATGTTTCTCCCCTCAAAGTTTCTGATATTCTTTTGGGACAAACTTATTTATGGAAACATCATGATGTATATGAGTCTCGGCCTCGTAGTGTTATTATTACTTTGAACAAGAAATTGTAGAGGATACCCGAGACAGTCCCACCTAGTGCTATTTCCTTGATCTCTACTAAGCAATGTAGGAAGGTCATCTCTCATATGGGGAAGTTTTTCTTCTTCGTGATTCGCTCTCAGAATAAGCGAAAGATCACAGCCACATCCAAGTTCTCTGTGGTTGACCTCTCCAAACAATAGAAGCAAGTAGATAAGGTCGTGGAAGAATACTCAGATATCTTCTCCTCACCTATAGGGGTAACTTTGCACTGCCATGTCAATCACCCCATCAATCTAACCCCCGGCACATCGCTACCCAATGGGCCAGTCTATCATTTCTCTTTGTTAGAGAATGAGGAGATCAAGCTATAGATCCAAGAACTACTCCATAAGGGGCACATCTTTCCCAGGTCATCACCTTGCAGGAGCCCAATCATGTTGGTATAGAATAAATATGGAACTTGGCGACTCTATATTCATTACCGGGCTCTAAATAAAATCACAGCCAGAAACCGTTACCCGATTCCCCAAATCGATGACCTCCTTGATCAACTCACGGGGGGAAAATACTTCAGTAAGATTGATCTAAAGTCTGGCTACCACCAGATCTAGATAGAACAGACAGATGTATGGAAGGTCACCTTCAAGTCAAACGAAGGCCTTTTTGAATGGTTGGTCATGCCCTTTGGTTTGACAAATGCTCCAACCACTTTAGTGAGGATGATGGATGATATCCTGCGACCATTCACCAATACTTTTTTAGTGGTGTATCTGGATGACATTCTAATTTATAGCAAGATTTCGGCCAAACACTTGAAGCATATTCAGCAGGTTCTGCACACCCTATGGTACCACAAGCTATACGCCAACTTGGAAAAATGCTTCTTCGGCATGGACAAGGTCCATTACCTAGGCTACATCATTGATAAGCATGGCGTACATGTGGATCCAGCCAAGATCCAAGCCATCCATGACTGGCTAGCCCCAACAACACTCACTGAGCTTTGGAGCTTCTTGGGCCTTGCCAATTTCAATCGCAGGTTTGTGTTGGGTTTCTCCCATATTGCATGGGCCCTCAGCCAAATAAACAAGGGTGGTGGTAAGGCAAAATTTGTGTGGGGACGGTCCCAACAACAAGCATTCGATGATTTAAAGCAGCTCATGTGCTCAGTCCCAATACTTTCACTACCATACCTGCAACATCCTTTTGAGATCAAGACAGATGCTTCAGACTATGTTGTGGGCATCATTCTCACTCAACACGGCCACCCCATGGCCTATCATAGTGAGACATTGTCAGATATTGTCTGTAAGTACCCTACTTATGACAAAGAGATGTACTCCATTGTGCAAGCATGCCGCCAATGGATACATTACATTCTTGGGAAGGAGACAGTCATCCACACTGATCATAAGCCACTGCAGTTCATGCAGACACAGGGAAAATTGCAGAATGACCGCCATCAAAAGTGATCCACATACTTGCAAAAATTCCACCTCAACATCAAGTATTAAATAGGAAGCACCAATCACGTCATTAATTGCCTCAGCAGACCGCCAGTCACGAGACTCACCACGGTGCTAGAATCTTGCGGTCATGAGACATTAGGATGACCCCAACTCCATGCGACAGACGCTGACTTCACCACAACCTACCAAATGTTGGGTGCAAACATAGTTGTCAATAATTTTCATCTTCAGAATGGGTTGTTGTGTCATCTGGGCCATATCTGTGTTCCATCAAGTGAGCGAGGGAAGCTAATTTGGGAAGCCCACTATAGTCGAGTGGCAGGACACTTCGGCGCTGAAAATACGGTAGCGATACTATAAAAACATTTCTACTAGCCGAAACTTCAATAGGAGGTCAGCAAGTATATCAGGTCCTGCATTGCCAGCGCTATTTCCAAACCGACCACTAAGAAACAGGGCCTGTACACCCCTCTTCCTACTCCTGACAGGCCATGGGAATCCATCTCAATGGACTACATGTCGGGCCTCCCATCCACCAAGCGNGGAAATGACTGTGTTTTTGTGGTTGCTGATCATTTTTCTAACATGGCGATTCTGGTTGCCTGCAAGAAGAGCATTACAGCAGAGGCCACTACCAAGATTTTCTCTGAACAAGTTTGGGTACATTTTGGAATACCACAAACCATTGTCTTAGATTGGGATAGTCAATTTCTCAGCACATTCTGGTCGAGCCTTTGGTCACTGTTGGACACCAAGCTCACCAAATACATGACCTTCCACCCCCAGACAGATGGCCAAACCAAGGTTGTAAATCGAATGATTGTGCATATCCTTTGCATGTATAATTCAAAGCACCCTCACACATGGGATGAGAGCCTTCCCTATGTCCATCATAGCTACAATTGAGCCCTGCATAGCTCAACTAGCCATAGCCCCTTTCAAGTGGGGTTGGGATTCCAGCCATTGGGACCCATAGATGTTGCACTTCCCCTTGTGCTCACCTCGACCAAATCATCTCCTGCTCCAATTGAAGATGAAAAAGCAACCCGATTCATTGAGTGGATCCATCACATCCACTAATAGGTTTAGGATATCCTATAGAAGTCCAATGAAAAGTACAAATAGCGCCATGATGAACATCAGGTGCTGCATAAGTTTCAGTTGGGAAACAAAGTTTGGTTGCACTTGCAGAAAGAATTCCTTACAGGACCCTATCAGAAGCTTTTCCCACTCTGTTATGGGTTGTACACTATCACCAAGGCCATGGGGGATAATTCTTTTGAGCTCAACATTCCTCCTTTCCTTGGTCTGCACCCAATGTTCAACGTGGATCTCCTTCGCCCTTATTTCCCACCATTATTGGACACCTCAGAAGTAGCAGAATAATTGACACCAACATAGCTCAACCCCGACTACCTACAACAGGCATCCAATCATTGTATTGTGGATAGACAAATCAAGGGCACTCACCAACAAAGGATCCAACTTTATCGAGTCGTAAAAGCAGGGCAGCTACTACACCAAGGCAAGTGGCTCACCGGGGCCAAATTCAGCAGAAATTTCCTCATCTGATGGGGGACCTCAACGCAATGGATACCATTGCTTCCTAAGGAGGGAGGATTGATCCATATGGATATCGATTGCCACCCACCTTTTCCAACTAGCTCAAAACAATTTTCTGACAATTTTGGCAATTTACTAGCAGTTTTAACTTCTGGGGCCATTTTGAGGGCCTAAATGAAGGTTTTTCCAATGGGCTATCACACGCCTAAAATGGAGATTGTATGCAAAAGTTACGACCCTGAGAATTTGATGTACTAACTTACCCAAACGGGGCCCACATGACTCTTGGCACTTCATTTCCTAGGGTTAGGATTTTGGATGTCTAGGGTTTTTGACATTCTTGCTTATTGTAAAAAGTCCTTCAGAGCCTCATTGTAACCTTCTTCTTGCGAATGCGTGCTGCCGTCACATCTCTTCTCAGAGATAAGCCGCCACCATTCCAGCAAGCTTGTTTCCACTGCATTTTACAATTTCAGCTTATTTCATTATTGAATAGAAAACCAGTTTTACTGTATCTCTGTTATTTTGTGTTAAGCACCTGTTAATAATCTGTATTCATTTTGTTCTTCTTATAAAATATGGATTAGTGGTATAAGAGCAGTCTACTCCTTGTCATCTTAATGCATGTCCCCAACGATGTCGGAGTACAAAGAGTTGGGTCTCGAGCTTGTTTCTCTTTAGGAAATAATATCTCACACGCCCAAGCGACCTCCCACGGTAGGAGAAAAGAAAGATGATAGGACAAGATATCCTTTCAAACTGTTGATTGAGGAAGCCCTCACGCAAAAAAGGAACGAGATGATGGATATTTTCGTGCAAATCCTTCAGCGGCTACCAACAGACGATGCATCTTCTTCGAACGGAGGCATCTTCCCCTTCAAGGTATAAATAAACTTCGATATTCCTATATTTGAAGGTTAGATAGACATAGATGTTGTAAACAAGTGGTTGAATCTACTAGAAGGGTATTTTTCTATCCATAACTTTTTGAATAAAGAAAAGATTACTTTTGCACTCCTCAAAGTAATTCCCCATGTCAAATATTGGTGGGAAACTTTTTGTGAGAAAAAGGAAATAGAGGAAACCTCATTATTTTCAGTCATGGCCACCTAGGAATCCTTCAGTGATGCTATTAAGGAACAATACTAACCTGTCATAAGTTATGATGACTTGTATACCAAATGGACCACACTGCAGCAAGAAAGAGACCAAGCAGTGTCATATTTCACAAATATCTTCCATACCTTGCACACCAATTTGGGTATCAAAGATTCAGAGAAACATCTGGTGCTCAAGTATCATGGTGCTCTACATAGATACATCTAGACCGAAATGGAATTTCTGGACATCTCATCCTTAGGTGTGTCCTACCAATATGTCATCAAAATTGAGAAAAATCTCAAACAAAAGATGCGGAAATTTGGGCCTAGGAACCCCTCACAACAAAATCTAGGAAAGGGCAGCCCCAACCCACCAAACAAAGGACAGAGAAAATATGGATAGTATTAGGACAACTAATCCAAGCCGTAAGCAAAGAAGGACACCGGAAAGACAAAGAAAGATACGAGGAAGTGGTGTGACTTCCATAAGAGCCCTTGGCATAACATTGTTGTCTGTCGCTCAAAGATGTCACTGGTGGCCGAAGTGAAAGCCTCTAAATCAGATGCAGATTATGACTCTGAGCTAAAAACAGAAAGGGGAAGATGGATCATTTATGCGGAACCCAGTGCCACCATTGCTACCACCAAGCTACAACTTGGTGAACCAAACGAGGCAAAAGAAGGAGAGCGCCTCTTCCATTCAAAGATGTGGGTAAAAGACACCCTACTGCACTTCATCATTGATAGAGGTAGCCAGAAGAACCTCATCTTAGCAGAGGTCGTCAAGTAGCTGGCCCTGCCAACAATGCCACACCCACAACTGTACACCATTGGATGGCTCCGCCAAGGAAGAGATCTCTGCATCAACCAACAGTGCCAACTGTCGTATGGCATCAAGCCCTTAAAAGAAAAGGTATTGTGTGATGTTGCTCCTCTCTATGTTTGTGATGTTATTTTGGGCCAACCTTATTTATGGAAATGTCATGTTGTATATGAGTCATGTGTTATTACTACTTTGAACAGGAAATTGTACAGGATACCCGAGAAAGTCCCACCTAGTGTTATTTCCTTGATCTCTGCTAAGAAATGCAAGAAGGTCATCTCTCAAACAGAGAAGTTTGTCGTCTTCATGATTCACTCTCAGAATAAGTGAAAGATCACAGCCACATCCAGGGTCTTTGTGATCAACCTCTCCACACAGTAGAAGCAAGTAGATAATATCATGGAAGAATACTCAAATATCTTCTCCTCACCTACAGGGGTACCTCTGCACTACCAGGTCAAGCACCCCATTGATCTAACACCCAGTGCACCACTACCCAATGGTCCAGTCTATCATCGCTCTTTGTTAGATAATGAGGAGATCAAGTGACAGATCCAAGAACTGCTCCACAAGGGGCACATCCTCCCCAGCTCATCACCTTGCGGGAGCCCAATCATGCTAGTACAAAAGAAAGATGGAACCTGGCAACTCTATATTGATTATAGGGCTTTGAATAAAATCACAGTCAGAAACCGGTACCCAATTCCCCGAATCGATGACCTCCTTTATCAACTCACGGGGGACATATAATTCAGTAAGATTGATCTAAAATCTGGCTACCACCAGGTCCTGATAGAATAGACAGATGTATGGAATACTGCCTTCAAGTCAAAGGAAGGCCTTTTTGAATGATTGGTCATGCCCTTTGGTTTGACAAATGCTCCAACCACTTTCATGAGGATGATGGATGATATCCTGTGACCATTCACCAATACTTTTGTAGTGGTGTATCTGGATGACATTCTAATTTATAGCAAGACTTGGGCCAAACACTTGCAGCATATTCAGTAGGTTCTACACACCCTGCGACAGCACAAGCTATACGCCAACTTGGAAAAATGCTCCTTCGGCATGGATAGGGTCCATTACCTAGGCTACATCATTGATCAGCATGGCATACATGTGGATCCAACCAAGATCCAAGTCATCCATGACTGGCCAGCCCCAACAACACTCACTGAGCTTCGGAGCTTCTTAGGCCTTGCCAATTTCTACCGCGGGTTCATGTTGGGTTTCTCCCATATTGCATGGGCCCTCAGCCAAATAAACAGGGATGGTGGTAAGGCAAAATTTGCATGGGGCCAGTCCCAACAACAAGCGTTCGATGATTTGAAGCAGTTCTTGTGCTTAGCCCCAACACTTTCACTACCAAACCTACAACATCCTTTTGAGATCGATACAGATGTTTCAAACTATGTTGTGGGTGTCGTTCTCACTCAGAACGACCATCCCATGGCCTATCATAGTGAGACTCTATCAGATACTATCCGTAAGTACCCTACTTACGAAAAACAAATGTACTCCATTGTGAAAGCATGCCGCCAATGGAGACATTACATTCTTGGGAAGGAGACAGTCATCCACATTGATCATAAGCCACTGCAGTTCATGCAGATGCAAGGAAAATTGCAGAATGACTGTCATCAAAAGTGGTCCACATACTTGTGTTATAAAAACAGGACCGTGGAGCAATAAAATAAAACAAATGTAGAAACAAAACACAGAAGATACGCAATACAATAGAGACACATATTTACATGGTTCACCCAGTGTGGGCTACGTCCACTAGAGAAATTGTTGGGTCCTTCCTTTATTATTATCCAGCATATGAAGGGATACAACCTACAACAAACCCACTGTAAATTCCTCTTCTTTCTCTCACAATCTCCTATCTCAGAATACAATATTCGCCATCAACCATAGCCGCAATACATTTCCCTCATAAAAGAGGGTTTCCTTATAGGGAAAAAAAACCCTAACATGATCTCTATCATTAGATATGTGACCTTATAATGAACGGTCCATATTTACAATTAAATTACAATATACATTTACAAGGCAATTTTTCCTTCAAGGGCTTCGCCCCTGAACCCTCGCTGGGGGCCCACTTTCCCCCAGACCCCCCAGCCGGGGGAATAGCCCCACCCGAACCCCGCAGAGGGGGTACCCTCCCTCTGCACTCCTCCGCATGGAAGAGTGTACATACTTTTGGGGTGTAAATACTTCATGGGGTATAAACACAGATGAAAGTAAAAGACCTCTAAATCATGAAGATAATCAGGCTCCACAACCAACAATCTCCCACTTGGAGACTGATCTCAACAACTCCACCGCTGTTGTATATGTTGGACTCTGAACCTTCTTGGACCTAGAAAATTTCTCATCTTCATATTCATTCTTGAAGACCAACTGAAACTGATCAGGAACTCAGTTTCTCCCTGGTTAATCCCTTTGTTAACATGTCTGCAGGATTCTGGCTAGTGTGTATCTTTTCCAACTTCAAATGTCCATCTTACAAGGAAGATCGTATGAAGTGGTGCCTCAACTATATATGCTTAGTCTTCAAATGGAAGGATGAGTTATTTGCAAGATGAATGTCACTCTCACTGTCACAGTACAACCTGCTATTCTCTTGCTTCTTTCTCAATTCCTCCATAAACCTCTATAACCAAATCATCTCTTTACTAGCCTCTGTAGCAAAAACATAATCTGCCTCTGTTGTTGAAAGTGAAACAACCTTTTGTGGTTTTGAAATCCAACTTACTATTTTTCCACCTATAGTAAACACATACCCTGTGGTACTCCTCCTGCTATCTTTATCACCTGCCATATCTGAATCAACATATCCTTGTAGAACAGTTTCTGAACCTCCAAAACATAATGCATGATTAGCACTACCTCTCAAGTATATGAGAATCCACTTTACTGCCTCCCAATGTCCTTTACCTGTATTGTTCATATGTTTTCTCACAACTCCCACTGCATGTGCAATATCTGGTCGTGTGCAAACCATTTGATCCAGAATCGGATCCAGAAGCCTGACAGGGCTCAAAAAGGTTCAAAAATGAAAGTTCTCAAAATCCGACGAAACCAGTGCCATTGCGTCTGTCTCGTCTTCTTGATTCCGACCATATATTTACTTCGTCAAACGGGCTCCGTATGCGGAAGATATCGCGTTCTGTCCGAAAACCCAAACAGGCAAAAAAAGTGGATGACTATACAATCCGTACAGTGTCACATGGCAGGCTGATTGTATAGGTCGTACGGCTGTACAAATGATGTGGTAGCTCCTGGAGATGACATGTGGAAGGTGATAGGGAGTACGATAGGTACATTTGGACCAGTCATAAGGTGACACATGTCACCACTGTAAGGGTGACACGTGGCACAAGCTGACGTGGCAGACACGTGGCAAGGCTAACTGGGAAGTGATGTGGTAGACACACGACACAGGATGGCAGGTGTCAGATACATGGCAAGCACATGGATGAATCATAAATTGACAGGTGGTCATTTTTGATTGGTTGGAAAGGTGCCACGTGGCCCAGTCATGGGCTGACATGTGGCACCCTGTAGTTGGTTTGTGGTTTGTGTAAAAGTTTATGGTCTCCACCGGGTTTGAACCCCTGACCTCTCATCTAGGCTGTGGACTGGTAGGACCGGGCTAACCACCCAGGCCACTGTTGGTGCTTATTAACCATATGACAAACAAACTATTTGAATTGAAGTCAAAGATCAATCGGAGGCAGAAAGGGTCGGGGCTTAGCCCCAGTCCATGGTTTCAACCGTGGATGTGTCAACTCCCATACGACCCGGCATGTTGCAGATAGGGACTAGCCCTTGGTTCCTGAGCGGTCACATGTGACCTTAACCTGACCCAAAAATAGCGTGGGAAAGGGTTAGTCTGTTAGCCCGTGGTTCCATATATATGCGCCAAAGACCAGGGGCTGGCGAAAGTGGGAAGGGCCAACGCATAGCCCGAGGGGCTAGCACTCAGCCACATGGCCCCATATGACCCTGCCAAGGGGGGAACATGCATGGACTAAAGGGATTATTCCCTAATTTTAAACAGAAGTGGTTTTTGTTGTATAGTTATGATTTTTTTATTTCAGCCAGATATTAATGGATTTTGGTCATTTTTGGGAGATATTGGGCATTTTTGGAGCCCAAATTTTGGGACGAAGTTGGGAATGGATAACCAACTTCAGATCTATATAAACCATGCCTGTTTGAGGCCTTGGAGGACAGTCAGAGTAGAGTTATGTTGAAGGGAAGCCAAGCCAAAGCCATTTTTATGCAGGGAAGCTATTGAGGAGCAGACGCTTGTAGGCCATTTCTGGGAGCTCCGGACATTCGTTTTGTGTGCCATTTTTTTTGCTGGGTTCTTGAGATCTGGAAGAACATGACCATATCAGTCTTGTAGCCAATTGGCATTGCTGCGATGTAATTTTGAGGTTTTGAACAGAAATAAAGAAGCCTCCCCCACAGAGACAAAGGCCCGGAGACGTAGGCAACGTTGTGTCGAAACTCCGTTATCAATTCTTGTGTTATGGTTTGTTGTTTATCATTTCATTTCAGATCTGAAAATGTGTATATGGCTGTCATAATTCCTCTTCTTTCCTCATTCTTTCATTAAGTTTCTCATATGGTTACTTAACACATGCAAATTTAAAACTTAACCATAGTCATTACAAGATCCTACGGATCAAGTGGTATCAGAGATAGTTGATGTTTGGATTTGAGTTTTTCATGTTAACCAGGGAAAAGATACAGTGTGGTGAAGGTGAGATTGTTGCAGAGAATCCATTAATTGGATTAAGAAAGAGAGCTTCTCACAGCGAGAAGATGGCATTGAAAGAAGGAATTTCTCAGGATGAGAAAGAGTTCCGGAAAACTTTCCTTGCTATGTCGGAGATGGTGAAAGTTTTGTACGAGGATTACTTGGAATGAAAGAGACCAGTTTTGGGTGAATATTCAAAGGGAAAAAGTGAAGAGGAAGAGGAGAATCCTTAGATTCCTCCTTCA
>ML792907.1:423170-436959 GCA_009831015.1 Picea engelmannii | reverse complement strand
GTTCAAACCCTTATCATCAGAAAACACATCCCACATCTTTGTCTTTCCCTTCAACCACTCTTCTCTCTGCTTGTATATAAGACAGAGGTTGGTGTGCACATACACTACTAAGTCACCGGACATGATGACAAACTACAAAGAGAAGAGTTCAATAGAAGAGTTTATACTTTAGTGAAGGGTACATTTTTACTAGGGTCGTGACAAAAGATTTCAACAATCAATGCCACCAACATCGAGGTACATAAAGGGCTTGGTTCTCTTGATTAAATGTCAGTTTCATACCCTCATACATGATAGAATCCAGTGGAAACATTGCAATCTTGTCAATCTTGAAATCCTGAAAACTGTTAAGTCTGCTAAATTTTGAATGGGACCTAAAATTCTACTTTCTCCATATGAAGTCCAATGAGGTTGGAACTACTCTCAAACATCCTGAAACAATTAATAAGACAAAATAACCATCAGCTGCACACCAAAACACCTTACAACTCCAACTTGCATGAGAAAACATGAGCCAAGTACTTCTCTGTTACTTAGGTTTAGGTTTTAGGGGGTTTTAGAGGGTTTTAGGTTTCTGGGACCAAACCGACTGGTTTGGTCATAAACCGGCCGACCGGTTCGGTTTATTGATCGGTTTGAACCGGTCGACCATCAAACGAGTCAAACCGACCGGTTTGGTCATAAACCGGCCGACCGGTTCGGTTTATTGATCAGTTTGAACCGGTCGACCATCAAACCAGTCAAACCGGTCGGTTCCGGTTCCGGTTTAACGGTTTTTAAAACACTGGAACTTGCAGCCAAGAACCAAGCCATTATTTATTTTAATGGAAACAACTTGAAGTTAGGCACCGAGTCAATCTAATAAATTTTGAATATAAGCACTGTTAACACTTGGAATTTTCAAAGGTCAAATAAAACTTCATAGAGTGAACGCCTTACTTGAATGATAACCAGTGGCACTAAAATCACACTTGACATGGTCAAAGATCCACTTAAATGATAAACACCCTTTCAAGAGGGTAGATGGGGTACATTGAAGACAAGAATGGGTACTAAATAACCCTAATGGAGGAACACCTTTGCTAGAAGGATGCCATGTGGAATTGAAATCATGAATTAAAGGTTTCATTTATTATTTTAGAGGTGGACTCCCACAGAAAAGGGGTCCCAACTTAAATAGAACTATAAGGGTTAAAAAGGAGATAAAACAAGACATAAATGCATTGAAGAGCCCTTAAGATCAATGAGGAGGTGTGCTAGGGCTGAAAGAACCCTAAATTCTTGGAGAAGCAAGCCTAAGGAGGTGTGCCCTAGATGGGAGGATGAATTTGTGGGCTTAAAGTATCATTCTATTATCTTCAAACCCTAACCCTAATTGAAATCATGAATTAAAGGTTGCATTTATTATTTGAGAGGTCTACTCCCATGGAAAAGGGGTCCCAACTTAAATAGAACTATAAGGGTTAAAAAGGAGATAAAACAAGACATAAATGCATTGAAGAGCCCTTAAGATCAATGAGGTGTGTTAGCGCTGAAAGAAACCTAAATTCTTGGAGAAGGAAGCCTAAGGAGGTGTGCCCTAGATGGGAGGATGAATTTGTGGGCTTAAAGTAACATTCTATTATCTTAAAACCCTAACCCTAATTTAGGGTGCCTATAAATAAAGGGAACTTCTCATTTTCCAAGCGCTGTAGAAGAAGTGTGAAGAATACCTAAAAGGACTTCGTTGAACATCTAGTTGAAGGAAGAAGTACAAGGGCATTTTAAGTTGAAGTTTAACATCATTCTTTGTATTTTCATGGGTTAATTTGATAGCTGAAATTACTCTTGCAAACTTATGTAATAATATTTGTAGAAGGACAGATTTTCCCTAATAAGAAGGGATAAGGTTGAGGTGTAACCCTCCTTTTTGTATCATTGTTCAATAAATGGATGTTGTTGCTGTCATTCTATATACTGAAGGGTTGTTGTCTCTGTCTTGTTCACGGTTGCACGCTATATATGGTTGATTTGTAATTGTTGTGAGGTGCATCTTTGGAAGGGCTATCCTTTTTATTTCTGCATATTAAAGAAAACTCATGTTGCTAGTTGGAGCATGTTATTAATAGGCTAACTACGCCTTAGTTCATCTCATTTAAACCCTCTTGATCATTTCCCTCAAGTCCATTAGTTGGGTATGTTATCCCCATTTTGTGGATAACTAAGGATATTATGTCTCGAGGCCCTCAGGTTGTAGATATGGAGTTCCGAGAGACTACATGGCCAACAATACCCTTTACACAGATGAAAAACCCACTCACCACCACAGATGGTCACGGTTTTGCACATGGCATCCACCACATCAGTTGGCTTCCATAAGGCAGTGCGCCTTGCTCCATGAGGTACAAGTATTATGGTGAGCATCATTTCAATATTCAAACCATTTGATTATGTTGTATCTTAGATTGCTCTAGATTTCATGATATATGCTTGGACATTATGCCTTTTGCCCTGCTTCACCTTGGTGGTTGACATTGTGCCCAAGTAAGTGGTCTTCTTTGGGAATGGGTTTGCTACTAGGAGCTCCCTTAATGAGCCATCGTACCGTTCCCGACCATACTTACCACTTTACATCATTATTCCCCTCCATTTCCTTATCAATTGGGATTTTAGGGTGTATTGACCCAAGAAGGGGTTGTCCCTCATTCTATGGGAAGAAGGGGCTAAAGGCCCAGAGGGGTTGATGTTGGCTAAAAGATAAAAGCCTTATATAAACCTTCCAGATGCTTCGCCCAGGGATCACCCAAGAAAGCAATGAAACACTATCTTTAAGTAAAGGGGACCCACAATATAATAAAGAATGCTTAAAATGTTAGTTGAAGGATAAGAGTCTCATCACGAGCCGACCTATCACGTCCATGAATATCTAGTGGTATGACATTGTCATCATCTGGTCACCAAACTAGGGCAATGGCTGAGAGAAAGGGAGTCTCATCATGAGCCAACCTTCTCATTTCCACTAGGTGTTTGTGGATGACATTGCCATCATCTGGTCACTACGCTAGGGAAGTGACCTTCAATCTCTCCTTATGCTATTATGAAAGAAAATACAAAGAAAGAAAGATAAAAGACAATTGATGGGCTTGGAAAAAATGCATTGTGGACGAAGGTACCACACACCCTCTACAAAGTCACCCATGAATGAGACACTACGACTCCTTGTATGTCATGAGCCCTATGCCCATTGAGTCTTGACCCCAACCACTTCATCCACTTTACATGGCTTAGAAAGGGATCTCTTGGAAACTGTCCTTGACCTAGGGCAAGATCTACCCAATAAGACACCTCGCCAACCCTCCCATATTCAAGCTTGACAAGCCGCATAGTGTTTTTGAGCAGTGAATTGTTTGATATAGTGATCTTTGATGCACATGCTTAGATGGCTTATTTATTGATTGAATTCACTTATCATGATGTTATGACTTGAGATCCTTGGAGGGCATGCTCATTTTTCTTTGTAGGACCTAGTTGGTGGATAGTTTTGGGAGAACAAACCTAGCTTGGGCTTCCATGGGGCTAGAAGCCCACAGGTTGGATGTGAAGGGCCCGCATGCCAGATGGGAAAGATCAGACTTGGAAGGCCTTAATGATGACTTGGACAACATAGCCTAGCCCCCACATGCCAAAGGTTTTGCCTAGGAGAGGCAAAACGTCACTTCTAGAGACATGACATCACCTAGGGGGGTTAGGGCTTGGTGGCGAGGTGCCACTCATTTACACTTGGCTCTTTTATCTCTTGTGCACTTGTTTATGGCTATCTCTTGATGTTATGGTTGATGAGAGTGATGCGCTAGCCTTGGAAGGCTTAGATCTTTCTATTGTGGTGGATTATCTTGGTATTTTCCCTTGAATTGGTATGGTTTTTACTCTATTGGTATCATTTGTTTCAAGTCAAGGTTATTGTGCTAGGAACTAGGTGGGAAGTATAAGGGCATACACCACCACCATAGTCTTCATCACTTTATGCTTCATCTTATTTCTTTAACAAGGGTTTGTTAAGAGAAGTATAAGGGCTTACACCCTCTTAGCTTAAACCCTAGCTAGAGAAACTTTCCTTGGGAAGTAAAAGGGATTACACCCCACACGATTTATGGTCATTTTTCTTTCTTGCAAAAAGAAAAGCTGGAAATACATGAAAAAAACTCACCCCATGCTGCATACTTTTGATGGACCCACACTGAGACAAACTGGAAATACATGAAAAAACATGTTTCTTTCATGTAATTCCAATTTATCTCATTGCGAGTCCATCAAAAGTATGCAAAGTGGGTACTCGTGGATCCGAAATTTAATTCTGGATCCAATGAGCGCCTACACTTGAAATTTGAGTAAACCTATAAGAGATAAGTCAAGAATACGAAAAACAAATTGTTTTCTTTCTCTCCCTTTGAAAATCCATAACTCTTATTTTGTTATTTTTCTTAGGAGGCCCATTTTAGACCTTAGAAATTCTCTAATGGATCTCTGCACCTTTATTCATTTATTGTCATATGTTACATGTCTTTATTGCAGTTACTCAATCATTTATATCAAACCAGGAAGACATTATAAATTGTGGAGACCATGGGCCATAGTAGTTTTGATATTTATTGCTCAAAGACATTTTTGCATTTAACCCACCTAATGTGGCATATGACTAGCTTATTAGGCACACACTTGCCTAAAGCAAGCTTGGTCAACATGAACATCTGAATTATTCATTTATTGTCATATGTTACATGTCTTTATTGCAGTTACTCGATCATTTATATCAAACCAGGAAGACATTATAAATTGTGGAGACCATGGGCCATAGTAGTTTTGATATTTATTGCTCAAATACAGTTTTGCATTTAACCCACCTAATGTGGCATATGACTAGCCTAGGCACACACTTGCCTAAAACAAGCTTGGTCAACATGAACATCTGAATCAACGAAAATGACTGGAAGGGACACTATTGGCTAACGATCTAGACAATATGAAACTAGGAAAAGTGAAGCTGCTATTGATTCAACTAGATCACTCGCTTAATTGACTTACTCAACATAATCAACATCATTAAATGGCTCTACCCTACCCTTTATTGTGCTTCTCTGCTAGAGGATCTAAAATCGAAGAATCTGTTATTGGTTCTGGGTAAACTAGTTCAAGTTCAACACCTCAATCTCGATCTATTGTTGGTTACTTTTCTCCTACTAATGATACTACTGACTTTGGATAAATTGACTCATTAGCTAGATCACAATGTAATCAATGACGTAATCTACTAGAATAGCTAAGGCTAGATCTGTAGGTGCCGTTGCCTATGCATTTGGACCATTAGAAACCAGGTCTCACACTCAATCAACCAAGTAAACAATAGAATCATTTTTTTATGACAAATGCCTTCAATGGGTAGGGCAAGTAGAAGGATGGGTATTACATGCACTATGGTTGGTCCTACATCTTTCACTCATCATAGCATGGACTGAGACCCACTAGGTCGTTGAGAAATGGGTAGCTACTATAAACCAACCAAATCAACCCCCTTTCGTTCTACTCCTCACTATGCATCTCGATATTTAACCTGAAGGGATGCTTACCACAATGCCTTTGTTTCTAATACCTATGTATTTTTTGTCTTTGCCTCTATTCTCTCTAGCTGCCTCTCTAGTCTTTTCTCTAGGCACTTCAACTTAACTTGGGATTGGCTTTCGAGCATAAGAACCACAAGCATCAAACTCTCAATCACTAAGGTATGTCACAGGTTAGAAAGATGGAATTGATTGAAGATAAATTGGTCCCTCAACGCATGCTTCAACGTGCGCGTCAACTACTTCTTCAACTGATGGCGCACCCACCCTTACTTATGGATACCTAACAAAATTGCTTACCACCGGAAACCCCACAATATGAGGGTTACCCTATGGACCTAGTAGAGAAGGGTATGGGCACCTTAGAATGGGTAGCATGTGTAGTAGTACATGCAACATTAGAACATCTGGCTCTTCACTTGGAGAATCTGAAGCTCGATCACGAGGTTCATAATATGGATCACGAACATTAGAATCTCAACCATGAAAGCCATAATTTGGGTTTGGAACATCTGGCTCTTGGGCTGGATCATGATCACCAAGGTGAGAATTTGGTGCTTCAATGGGAACTGGATACGCATCTATAACTGGCTTGCTTGGCTATGGTAGTAGTAGCTTGCTGCTGGCTTGGCCTAACTTTTAGCTTTGTCTATATGACTTTCGGTCTCGACTGTTTGTCTGGCTCTCAAGCCGGATCTCAACCACAAACTGTGTCTCGCTCTTCATCTTTAAAATATTCATCTCTATCATAAAGGTGAAAATCTCGATCTTGTCCTGGAGCTCTATCTCAAGCATTAGACTTGGAATCACGATTATCTAGTTAGGGCATTCATGCTACTACTGAACCTGGGCCTGGAACTGAGCGAAGAGATGCTAGTAGGGATGGAACTTAAAAACAACTTCTGCTCTTGGTGGCGCTTCTAGCTCTAGAAGTTATTCATTCCTCAGATCAGATTCTTATATTGTTTACTGTTAAAAAATGATTTACATCAAATCTGGATTTTATCCCTAACTGTAGTTGGGAAGAAGCAATTGAAATAAAATGTTATCAGGATACATGTAACATGAAAAGCAGAAGTGATCATAAGTCTACTGTCTACTCAGGAAGTAAGCTAACAACTGTAAGTATCATCTATCTAGGGCATATTCTGAGAAAAATCTATCAAATTTCATCTTCAAAAAAGATCTTAAGATTCTACATTGCTAAAAAAGAATCTACTATTCTTATTATTCTAGCTGTCAATATGATAAAGCAGAAATAACATACAGTAGACAGTCCGCCTGCAAACAATGCAAAGGCAAAGTTGGCTCGTTGATTGATTAATCGAAGCTTCAATGATCCTTTTCCTGTCTTTGAGTAGTTGGTCGTTGAATAATTTGCATATTGGAACTGTAGAAGAAAGAATTTTGACAATTTCAATGAGAAACCATTTCTGGGAAAAAGTCATTTTCTTCAGTAAAGCTGATAATTATGCAGCTCCTAAAAGCCCACTATTCCAACAGATATATGTCCTTTTTCTATATAACTTTTGATTTGATACTCTAAAGAAAAACTAAAAACTTTTTAAAAAGGTTTGAAATATACTGAATACCTTTATAGGTGCAGAGCACAATAATGGGGTCTGATCTTTATTTGGCCCACTTTCTGGGGTGCAGGTTGAGGCACTGAAAGCCATCGAGATGAGTTTCTTAGTTCTATATTTAACCATATCAACTTGACTATTATGCACAATCGTAGTTTGTACCAAATACAATAACTTTGGCAGGAACTTTACTAACAAAATCAATCATTCAACTCATCCTGTTATAATTGAATTTCCTTTTATTTGAATAATTTTCCAAGATAAAACGATGAAAATATTGACAGACATGACAACTAGGGGAAAAGAAAGATGGAAGAAGTAGGATAAAACTCAAAAGTCCAAGAAATCAAAAGTTTACTTATGCACAATAATATACTTATGTGTGAGCAGACCATTTTCTGCTGTGCAGTATAAACACTAACTAGTAACATGTTATTGAAATGGAATTTACAGTAAAGATTTATCCTGACAGACAATTTGAAATATATGACATGGTATAAAATCATAAAATACATGATAAAAGTGAAGATAAATTTGGACTTCAAAGCATTTTTCCCTTAGCTACTCTTGATGGTATGAAGTATTTCTGTATTGCTTCAATTACTATCCAAGTATAATGCATTGAAATGAAGACCATGATACAAATTTCCAACTCCTAATATTCATTCAGATATTCCTAGTTTAACAAAAAGGAAATTATTATTACTTTAAATTTGCCGGAGAAAAGACAGCAATCCAATCAGTTGCTGCTGGAGAAGGGCGGCTGTATTTCACTGTCACCCATTCATAAGTTTCACCCTGCAAAAAGAATGATCAATTTTAATATGAATATTGGTAAGCAAGAGCTTCTTTACAAAACAGGCTAAGATTTTCATAGCATATGAGATATCAATGCTATGCTAAGATTTTCATAAATAAGATGGGTTACAAGTTCACACTAAAGAAACAAGAGAATATGAGATATCACATCAAAGCAACTAGAGGAGGGGAGGTAAAATAAGATAATTTTATTAATGTACAACAAATCACAAAAGGAATAGAACTGGAAAGTATCATTAGTACTAAGCTATGCTATTGCAAAAAAAAACCTACACAAACAGTTCATGCATCCCCACACATAAGGAGAAGATAACATAGAAATCAAAGGGCATGTTGAGGAGGTAAAATAAAATAAGATAACTTTATTAATGTACAACAAATAACCAAAATAACAAATAACCAAAATAATAGAACTAAAAAGTGCATATTACTACTAAGCTATGCTACTGGGAAAAGTGACCTTCACAAACAGCTCATGCATTACCGCACACAAGGAGAAGATAAAACAGAAATCAAAAGGCGTGTTGAAACCCAGTAATAGAACTAAAGAAACTTCCTCAAAAGAGATACCTAGAAAGATGATCAATAGCCCAAGGACCCATGTAAAGGATCAAGTTATCAACTATCCAAGTAAATGTCAATGAAAGTTATGGAAACAAAAGAAGTTGCATGCTGAAGTTTGCAAGATAACTGTGGAATTCCGTAAATCAAAGAAAATAATGGGAAAAACTGATTGGTCGACAAGCAACTATAAAACCAATAAAGGGTCTTATTGATCTTTTACAAATACATGAGCATCATGACGAAGTTTGCACTCCCTTGATATCCTATATATGACGTATTCGTCCAATTCAAAGTTTTCTGGTCATCATGGATATTGATATATTTTTTTGTTTTTTTCCATACTCAATTTATGACATTGTAAAGAGTTCACTGCAAGAGTATGGTGTTTGTCTTCAGCCTCTTTTTTGTTGCACACCATCAATATTGAACTTAATGAAAAATTTATTGCATTGAGTGATATTGGAAAAAAGGAGTTGTATCACATGTAGCGTTGTTGTGCAATAGCTACATGTATGGAGTCTTGGACAATGTCTTCACATTACATTATGACATTAAAATTCGTTAATCTCTCTAAATACTAACATAACATGATACTAACAATCAACATTAAAGCATTAACTCCTAGACCTCAGTATCTAGATACAAAATGGACATGAACTCTCTAAAAAGATCTTCCCATTGAGGTTTTAGATAGTTCATTGCCCACTTTCACATTGTAGGTTTTGTGAGCTATTTCTGATCCCACTTATGTTTGTTTCTGCCTTTTCCAGTGTATTCCCATATAAAGGAACAATGCATCTCATGGTCCAGGTGAGATGCAAGTCTGAAATATGGGTTTGTTTTTTCTTTCTATTATCCAGTTCCAAAATTGGTCTTTTATCAATTGGAAAATGGAGTAGATAAGTAAGGTGTTAACCATCAAAGTCTAACGAATAATAGTTATGTTACAATTAGGACATTTGCAATGAGTTCAAAAGCATTGAAAGAACATTTAGATCATTCTAGGGAAATTTTAGATAGTCCACCACCAGCGTTTAACATGTACATAATGTGAACAAGTTTTTATCTTGCCTATGTTATGTTTACCTTCTAGTGTTTCTCATCAGTGCATTCCATGATCAAGGTGTGATGATTGTGCCAAAAATGGATTTCTTTGCTCTTTCTATTGTTTGACTCAGATATTATACCTATGTTGCACTTTTATCAATTGGAAAATAGAGGAAATATATGACCTGTGACTCATCAAAGCAGTGACACAATACTTACCTTTTCAATTATTATTGTTTACAACGAGTTCAAAAGCATTCAAAGATAGGCCAATGGAGCCTTGGTTGACTGCTAAGGTGGACTATTATGACCCTACCAGGGGTATATAAGGGGTCAACCGTCAAATGTATAAGTAACTAGTAGGTCATCATGGTAAATAGATAAAAGGTTTTGTAATCATCACGAAACCATTCTTAGTGATGTTAAGAATGAAAAATAGTCTCTCCAAGAGGCAAAATAAAATATCATAGATGAAGAGATGACAATGAGAGTTGAAGAGGAAATCTGTTAGAAGGTTAAAGAACTCATAAATAAAAAAGAAGTCCAATTAGAAATGCAAACAAGAATTGAACAAGGACAAAATAAATTAATGGATAACATCACCCTTCATTGTAAGTAGTAAAGGAAGAGAAGATACGAGGTCATTAGATGATATACCTGAAGAAGCTAAGATCTAGCTAGAGGAGGTAAAATCCAAATTTCAAAGCACGATGAAAATATTTGACAACATTCTCTCTCAAGCAAATACAATCCAAGATCAAGCACTAAGGCTAGAATGTTTTACATCACTATAAGGAGGACAAATGCACAATTGATAGAATGTGAATGAAACCATCAAAAGTGGAACAATATTGACAGCCTCATTACCAAGAAAATATACAAGAAAGGCGAGAAAGTACAAAACAACATCCTCACTTCAAAGAAGAAGATGGAAAAATCAACAACATTCATGGAACCAGTGGTCAAGGAACAATTATGCAACAAGACCAACACATACAACAAATTGGCAAAGTTACGACAATGCATTGAATCAAAGGAAAAGAAACCATGCAACATCAAACTATCAAGGATTGTCACAAGTAAGTCAAATACAGATGGCTGGATTTCATCAATAATCACATCAAGAGAGCAAAAATATGAAGAAATTCTATTACTTGGTTTCATCTTATGTAAAACCCTTAACCACAAAGCTTTGAGGACAAAGCTTCTCGACAAAAATATTATGCTATGACCCTAACAAGAGTATATAAGGGGTTACATGTATAAGTAAATAGTACATCAACCCGGGAGTGGGTCTACACGAGTAATAATTGAGAACACATAAATATAGAGGTTAATAGAGTCATGATTATACACATTGGCAAATGCACATTGTATATGGATGCATTTGGGCTATTTGGGAGTTCTAATATCTTGGAGTCATCTTGTAACACATCGTTGCACCAATAGAAGTTAGGTATACTCTACATCCAAGGTGAATGAGATGTGTCATGTTCGTTCACAGATAATGCTTATAAACCAAAAATTGAGGTTTGTAATTTAAAAAAGAAACTGAAAATAGAAAAAAGCTCTTGTTGATTACCGTAATGTTACACATACACACTAACATAGATCCATCTTAATCCCTCATTTTTTAATTACAGATAGGTTTGCACCTCAGTGTCTTTTTTATCCCTCTGTGTACTTAATAGATCTCGGTTAAACTGGATCTATGCAAGTTATAATATTCTTGGGAGCCTCCACATCTGCATTACATTTATTTCAGGCTTATCATGTATTATTGAGTATTTGACATGGACAGAGTATTAAGTCATCGAAAAGAGTTCCATTATTGCTATGCTCTGCCCTGCCCCACCATAATGGCCTGTTTTAAAAAAGGGGACAAGGTTGGTGGGATGTTTACCCCTCCAAACTGGGACCTAAGCTGAACGAAGTTTGTCTTATGCAGTGTGCCCCCAATCTTAAGGTGTATTTCTCGGAACAACTAGGATGAAAAAGACATTCAAAGGAGACACACAGAGAGGTAGAAAGAATAGAATAGTACCTGAACACCAAGAACATTGGGACTGGCTTCGATATGAGCAGAGCTGTCTATTTCAACAGAGGCCTTATCAAGTTGAATTTCTGCAAATGGGTGATCAGTGTGGGGCCTAAATCCTTGAATGTCCTCCGCCTCCGACCCTGACAAGAGTAAGCTCAGCAGTCCAGCAACTACCCACCACATATTCCCCATTGTAACCTGCTCCTCCTGTCTTCCAGCACTCTGCGAATTCCCTTCCCTGTATGCAAACAACAGCCATGAAGATCAATCACAGAAGAAGCCATTTACTCACTACCTAAAACAAATCCAAAATCAGAATTTTGCCGCAAATTTTGAATCTTGCATTGTTTGAATTCTAAAACGCAATTGCTCATAGATTCCAAATGCTAAATAAAAAGCTAAAGTCTAACATTTCAAGCTTGCGGGTGCCCAGTTCAATGCCAAGCATGTTAATTCGCAGACTCGAATTCTAATAACAACATTGCAGCGACGACACTCTGAGCACCACTATCAATCGAATCATAAAATATTACATCGAGCGCTAAATTCCATGTAAGTACTTGTTTTGTTAGGTTGAGGTACAACTTGGTAAATGGTATATAATTGTTGATGTGTATGATTATGGACAAATAATTTGTGTAATCTATTTATTTAGTTTATAATGGTTATAGACAATTAGTTTGACCCGCTCCTTTATTTTAAGCATCAATGCCGATATTTTCAACTATAATTAATTATAAAATTTTAATCATCAATGATAAGATACAAGGATAATTTTAAAATTTTAATCATCAATGATACATAAAATAAACTTTAAAAATGCATTTTAATATTTATATGGACAGTAAATTTGAACTAAGATATGCTCTAAATATAAAGTGAGATTTATGAACATTCAGAGGAGGTTTAAAATTTGAACGATATTTTTTTTTATTTTCAATATGAGCACTTTATTACACATTTCAAAACTTCAACCTTTAAGGGGAGGACTAAAGTCACTACTAGAGAGTTTTTATGAATATATAAAATCATTAAAGAAAATGAGAGTAAAAAGAGAAAGTAAACTTAAGAGTTAGAAATAATTAGAAGACAATATTCAGACATGGATACATAATAGAATATTAGGGAATATTAGAAGACAATATTTAGACACAGATAGAGAATAGAATATTAAGGAATATTAAGGCTCAAGACTCACTTGTAGAAAATGGAGGCTAGAATACAAGAAATGGAAAAACAAAAACAATGAACCGAAAGAGAGGTTCAAGTAAATCTCAACATAAGAGATAGGATTAAAGAACTAGAAGAAAAACTAACTAACAATTTGACCCATTGGAAAATAAATTGGATATCAAACCCATCAAAGAGAAAATGAATAAGTTAATCTAGTTGCACAAAATGGACCTTAGAGTACAAAAATGGAAAAACAAAAATAATAACCCAACAAGGAGAGGTCAAAGCAAATCTCGACATGAGAAATGGAATTAAAGAGCTAGAAGAAAAACTAACTAACAATTTGACCCTAATTAGTTTGAAAAATAAATTGGATATCAAAGCCATCAAAGAGGAAATGAATAAGTTACTAGACTTGGATCATGAACATAACAAAAGAGCCTTGAACCTCATCATTTTTGGTATAAAAGAAAAACAAGATGAGCACATGCTACCAATAATAAAATAACTAAAAAAACAAATCACAAACTGAAACAACTTATATCATAAAAGCAAAGAGACATAAAGATAAGTTGATATGTGTCAAAGTAAATTGTAATAACCATAAATATGACACACTCAATAAATTTCCAAGCTTTAAAGGGTCAAAAATATTTATAAATAAAGACCTCATTTCAATAGACCAAGTTGAATTAAGGAAAGCCAAGCTCAATTAAAGAAAAAATCTCAAAAGGTTATTAAAAATAAAAAGCATAATAATAATCAATAAAATTTTAAAAATTCCACACAATCCTTTATCTTCCTAAAATGCTATAAACCAAATAGTCTTGGACTTTAATCCTCATCAAATATATTTGATTTTTTAATATATATATATATATATATATATATATATATATATATATATATATATATATATATTCAAATAAATTTTAAATTACAATACATAAAATAATAGATAATATCTA
>ML792907.1:385741-410028 GCA_009831015.1 Picea engelmannii | reverse complement strand
GCCTAGGCATAACCTTTACTCAACCCTTAACCCCCTCCACACTCGAGCCCTAAGTGAACTATGCATATACCTCTTGTTAAAGGCCTCACAACCCTTGCAACCACATCTTGGTGCTCTAACTATTGCTATATGATTTAAAAAAAATTCTATACTAAGCCCTTAGGTTGGGCGCTCATCCTTTCCAAGAAGGAATGTGTGCGCATTCCTAAAACACACATGCATTATAAGAATGTGTGCGCGTTCTTGCTAGGCAGTTTTATGGGCTAAGCACAATCCTCAACCTCTTCTATCTCAAAGGGAAGGCATGGCATGGAATGACAAGTCAAGGCAAGGAAAGGCATGGGATGGAATGGAAATGCAAGGCATGGAAAGGAACATAAAATTGAGGTGAGTTCCAACGATGTTGTTAAAAATGAAAAATGGTAGGGACGGGACTTTGATCGTGGGATGGATTTTTTTTTTTCTAAAATCAAAATTAAATTAATTTGAAGTTCGACGACTGGGTGACAAAAGGACTTAAAAGAAAATAGGGCAGATCCTAGAGAAGAAAACAATAGAGTAGAGAGGAGATAAGAATGTTGGTTCTCTGATCTGGGAAAAAGAGAGGAGAAAGAAAACTAAGCAAAGAGGAGAATAGAGCATTGGTTCGCTAGGTGGTGGAGGTAGGTAGGTATCATAATTTGTTTTATTTCTTGATAAGATATTTTACTAGAAATATGAGGGAGTTCTATTTTATTATTTCATTCGTAGACGTCGAAGAAATCCAAACGTCTTATAAAGGTGAGGCAGGGCCCACAACGAATAAAGGATATGTGCAATAGTGAAATGTAGCCTCGCATGTAAGGTGAGTGTTAATTTTTTCTTCTTCTTCCAATGGAGTAGTTATACAAGTACTTATATGAACATGACCATGACCTAGACCCCCTAGCTCCATCTAAGCCTAGGCATAACCTATACTCTACCCTTAACCCCCTCCACACCCAATCCCTAAGTGCAATATGCATATACCTCTTGTTTAATAATGATTTTTTATAGATATGACTTCTCACCTAATGTTTAATAATGATTTTACATGGTTTGATGATGATTATGGTACGTTGATTTTGCTTTTTTATTTTAATATAAGCATAATATTTTAGTGGATTCAATATTCTTTATATGGAATATTTATCATTCTTTGAATGTTTTTCTTAATACGTTTTTAAATAATTTTATCTTTCACATTTATTACCTTTTTGGTGATTTGATTTGATTTCATTGTTAGGTTTTCTCATGTCTCTCTAAAATTTCCCATTGTTTGATTTTATATTATCAAAAATCCATGATTGAGATTTTTTCTTATGATATTGGCATAGTTTATGTATTATTGGAACACTTATATATTTGTACACTCTTCAATATTAGACTGTTGTTGTTATCCATTTACAGCCTGGTAAGAAGCGTAAAAGGTTAAATTTCCTTGATTTTGTATTTTTTGCAATCAATGTTCGACATGCCCTAGATTATGTATGATGGAACACTTATATATATCTACTCTCACACACTCTCTCTCTACCCCATCCTCCCTCCTTCTCTCCCCCTCCCTCCGACTATCTCTCCTCTTTCTCTCCTACATCTATCATCTCTCTCCCACATCTCTCTCTCTAACCCCCCCCTCTTGGTCTTCCTCTTCCCCCCTCTCACACTCTCAAACAATCCATCTCTACCCCCTTATATCTTTACCTTTTGCATATAATCCTCACTCTCCCGCTCACTGTATCCCCCTCCCTCTCTCTCCCCGAATCTCCCCACCTTGCTCTCTTTTCTTCTATCTAACCTCCCTTCCCTCTCTCCCCCCCCTTCCTCTCACACTCTCTCTCTACCCCCCCTCTCTGTCTCCCTCTCCCTCACTCTCACACACTCTCTTTGTCTTCCTCTCTCCCTCTCTCACACTCTCTTTATTCCTCTCTCTCCACCCCCCCTCTCTACATCGCAAGGAAAGAAATGGCCTTGACCTAGACATGTCAAGACCTAGACCTAGACATAGTAATACCTAGGCATGGAAAGACCTATACCACAACCTGGACCTATACGATGACCATGACCTATACCTATACGATTACCATGACGTATACCATGACATAGACCTAGATCTAGACCTAGACAATGGCATAGAGCTAGAGCTAGACTTAGACCATGACCTAGACCTATACCATGACCTAGACCCCCCTAGTTCCATATAAGCCTAGGAATAACCTATACTCGACCCTTAACGCCCTCCACACTCAATACCTAAGTGAATTATGCATATACCTCTTTTTAAAGGCCCCACAATCCTTGCACCCACATCTTGGTTCTCTAACCATTCCTCTATGCTTAAAAACACTTTCAATCCTAATCCCTTATGTCCTATTTGTCCCAAAACCCCTATCCATATTTATTCATAAAGATGTTTGGTCTATAATAAATGATATATACGTTACATTAAGAGCGTTCACATAATCTTGTGACTTGAAATCCTTGAGGTTGTGTGCTCATCCATGCCCAGCAGGAACACGTGCGCATTCCTAGAACACACACATGTTTTAGTGTGCATGCGTTATAGGAACACACATGTGTTCATGATGGGTAGTTTTATGTGCCAAGCACACTCCTCTACCTCATCTATCTCAAAAACTCGAACAAGCCCGACAACTACATGCAAAAATAGGAGGAACAAACAAGTTTTTGTTCTTTCTGTCTTGTTGTTTAATTCATAGACATTTTTTTGTTATTGCAAGACAATTGTGGGAAGAATTGGAAGAAAAATTTGTCCAAGTGGAATTGGAATTGTTGGTTGTGTCTTCTTGTGTAATAGCAAGACAAATTTGTCCAATTGGATTTGTTAGTTGTGTAATACCAAGACAAATTTTTTCAATTGGAATTGTTAGTTGTGTCTTCTTGTGTAATATCAAGACAAATTTGTCCAATTGGAAATGGAATTGTTAGTTGTGTCTTCTTGTGTAATACCAAGACAAATTCATCCAATTGGAATTGGAATTGTTAGTTGTGTCTTTTTGTGTAATACCAAGACAAATTTTTCTAATTGGAATTGGAATTGTTAGTTGTGTCTTCTTTTGTAATACCAAGACAAATTTGTCCACTTGGAATCAAAATTGTTAGTTGTGTCTTCTTGTGTAATACCAAGACAAATTTGTGGTGGGGTGCTTGAAAGCCAATTTTTCTCTTTAAACATGGGGAACCTACAATCAAGAAAGAAATTCCTCGAGGAAAGAGTAACCCATCAAAAAGGTAGAAGAATAAAGAGAAAAGGTAAAGTTATGCGCAGGCTTTTAGAAGAGGGAAATCCAATTTCTAGCGGAATAGATGTCGTTGTTGTTTCTCCTCCATCACCACAAGAAAATCACATGAGTTCAATAGAGACCAATCCAATCAATATCTCATCAAGATAAGTTGTTTTGGATGACCATATGATGGAGGATTTGCTTGGAGATGATTATACAATGGATGAAATTAGAGAGGCAATTGGTGCACAACATTATGGTGAAGAAATTCATGTGGTGCAATCTCTTGTTGGATAGTCAGGCATTCCAGAAACTAGTCATGGGAATGTCGACTCTCCTCTCAAAATTGATCCACCAGTGAATGAAGGGGAAAGAACTACAATGTTGTTAATTCCACATCAGGGAGGTCAAGAGTGTCAAAATAGGGGTTCATCTTCCCTACCTAGATTGAGCAGTGTGCAACGAAGAACTCCTAAACGCATTCAAGTGGATGAAAGTGGTATAACATCACTTGAAGGTAATTTACCTAACCATACTATTCGATATCATTCTTATAAAATCATTAAATAATATTTTGAACCAAAATATGATGTTGCTAAATGTCAATTATTTCTGGCTTTGTTAAAATGTAGAAGTTTGACTACTGTTAGGAGAATTTTAGGCATTAAAACAGTCAAAACTTTAGATACAAGTCATCATATTGTTAGAAACCTTGTGGATGTTTTTCAAAGAATTGGTAACAAATCTCATTCTAAAGATCGCAATGTAGCCCAACGTGTCTTGTCACAATCAATTGTTAGCAAGATCACAAGAAAACACCATTTGCTCCAACAAACCTCTCATCTCATGAAATGCAATATCAAAACCCTTAGAAAGTATTCTTATAGATGAGATAACCTTGACACAAGTGGCCTAACATATTTGTGGGCCTTCACTGGTAGGCTTCCTCATTCTGACATGAAGTTAATTGGAGTAGTTAAGGGACTGGTACAAGATTTCTGGCATGAGAACACTAGGCCTTTTTCCAACCAAAAATTTGTATTAAAATTGAGAAGGGGATATAGGGATCATGAACCCCATATTAAACACTTTCTTGACATTACACAGCCAAAATTGTATGAGAGATTAAGGATAGTACATAGTGCATTTAACTTGGGCCAAATATCTTTGCATAAATGAAAGCCTTGGTATGTTTGAATAAACACAATTCATAACACATGTTGTTGTAGATATCACATTGAGTATGGTTATTATTATAACACACACACTCACACAAACACACATATATTTATATATATTCGTGTATTGCATAATACCCTTTTGCAAGAATGCTCAATTATATTGTCATCATCATCATCATCTAGAGACTTTATTCACAACATCTTGTGTACAAGGCCAGAGGGTTGTACATTTTATCAAAAAAATTACTTAGATGGAACATGCCCTAGATGCAGTGGAACAACATTACTGAGCAAGTGAATCCATGTAAGCGATGAGTATGAATTAGTGAGGAAGGAGGTTTCCTTGCAAAGATTTGAATATGTCACATATGACATTGATGGAGGGAAGGAAAGATAAAAGATACAATTGATGAATTCCTAGGTATGAGTATGTGACTTCATGAAGGACTTTGTCGAAAAGACACGATAATATGTTCAACATGTCCACGTGATTCAATGGCAGGACACACATTTTAGAATATCCAGAGATATATTTCACATTGGTACTGTCTTATCAGTGGTTGATTTTGCTGAGAACTACACCCTTCAACCGAAAAATGAGATTCAAAGCCAACATTATCACTCAAATCAGGTCAGCATAATGGTCCATATCACATACAAGCATAGGTCGGATAGTAACAAAGAAAAAAAAGTTATATTGAAGGAGTGTCACTTCTACATAAAGAATGATCGGTACCATGATTTAGCCTACGTACAACATTGCTTTTAGTTGTTTTACAATCACCTTAAGGAGAAGAACATACAGATGGATCAACATTGGATTTGGTGAGATGGTTGCGCATGCCAGTTCAAAAATGCTCATGTATTTCAATCGATGTGTATGTTGCACAAAAAACTCAAGGTACCACACATTTGGAACTATTTTGAGTCCAGGAACGAGAAAGGGGAGCATGATGGAGCAAGTGCATGCATAAAAAGAGTGCTACGCAGGAAAGAAATGAAGTTCACAAATACTTCCCTCATTCGAGATGCGAAATCCATTGTTGAATGGTGTTCTTCAGTAATGGGAGAGGGAACAAGAACCCTTGAAGACCAATCATATAGGAAAGGAAATGTACATAGATATTTTTTGGACGTGGTCGATGTAGATCAATCACAATGGTATGAATGTAGAACAATCCAAGGCACTCATGTATTCCATTCAGTTCGAACATCGGACAATGCAATAGTTGAAATATGGACGAGAAAACTCTCTTTCTTCTGTGGTCCATGTAGTAGTAATGAATGGGATGATTGTGAATCGACAAACTGGGTTGATAGATGGGATCATGTATCACTCCCCATTGGTCAATGTGTAACTATGGAATTATCCCAGTTGGAGGAGGACCGATCAAGTATTTCAACAGATTAAGATCATGTCTCAAATCTCGTACTGCCATGTTCGTTGAAACCTTCTAATAAATTTTGAATAACTAGCATCAATGTTTTATGCTTTGGTCATTTAGTGGACTCACGTGTTAGCACTCCATTTTTTGCAGGGAACATATACGTAGTGGTGTCCCCAAGAGGTAATGAATGGGGCATTGATTATTAGTTGGCACCCCGCTTATAGGGAAAGAATACCCTCATGCTATTGGTAATAGACTCCGAAGGCATTGAATTTCTGATTGGGTCAGTGGTTATTAAAGGAGAATATCTAACACATGATAGAAGAACACAAAATAAAAGTGGTTATGTATTTCAAGATTATAGACTAGGTGAAGCTGTATACCACTTTGTGAACTTGGTTGTTGGTACAAGCCTCTAACTACAAACAATGCCAAGTAAGAACTCATCAAAGCTACAATACTTCTTGCATTACTCTGAGCACGAGAGGTTAATGGAGACCATCCGTATTAGAAGTGATCACGATGGTCTACTTGAATGACCATAGGTATGTAAAAGGAATAATTGAACAAATATTTCATATTTATTAATGATTGAAATTTTGGCTTCATTTTATGGTTGTTATGGTATTCTTGTATTTTTTGGTTGTTTTTTTATTGTTAGGGAACTATGTTTAGCCTTCCCTTTCCTTTCCTCTCCTTGTTTGTGTTTCTTTTCCTTGCTTTCCTATCCTTTCCTTACCTTTTCTTTCCATGCCATGCCATGCCTTGCCTTGGCTTGCCATGCCATTCCTTGGCTTGCCATGCCATGCCTTGCCTTGCCTTGCCATGCCATGCCTTTCCTTTCCATGCCTTTCCATGCCTTGCCTTGCCATGCCATGCCTTGCCTTGCCTGGTCATGCCAATTCAAATGCCAAGTTTCCACATGGAATGTTCCCTCAAAGAATGTGCATGCATGCAACCACTCCACATGTGTGAATTCCAAGGTAGCCAACTCCATGGATGAATGTGAAAGATGTCAAGTGGACGGGTCATCCACAAAAATGTATGTGATCAATGCATAGCCTTGTCATGCCTTGCCTTTCCATTCCATGCCATGCCTTGCCTATGCATTCCATGCCTTGCCTATGCATGCCATGCCTTGCCTATGCATGTCATGCCTTGCCTTTCCTTCACTTGCCATGCCATTCCATGTCATGCCTTGTCTTGTCATGCCATGCCATGCCATGCATTGCTTTTCCATTCCATGCCATGCCTTTCCTATGCATGCCATGTGTTGACCCTCGATCAATTTTTGAGGAAATCTTGGTCAGGTTTGACCACCTTTTTGGACTTCGACAGGTTGGTCGAAGATGGAGCGCCTAGGCGAAGCTGAGATCATGGGATCTCACTTATTTTGTGGACCCAACAAGGGGTTCATTAGGGTTTTTGTATTAGGGTTTATGGGAAGTCATCCCATGGGTTTACCCATGATTAGGCCTTTTGTAAGGAATGTAAAAGTATAAATATGTAAGACTGTAATGTAGAATAAAGATGTATGTAGCTTAGTGCAAGGGAGAGCCATGTAGTTAAGTGCAAGAGAAAGTAGCGGCTAAGTGCAAGTGGTTATGAGTAGCTTAGTGCAACAGACTATGTATGTAAGGCTCTGTGCTTGATAGAGGAGTTGGCTCTGTGCCTTGACCCAATTTTGGGAAGGTGGATTTGGTGCTTAGTGCACAGATCACTTGTCCGGTGTGAAGCTTGGCTCTGTGGCTTAGTGCATAGGAGCAGATGAATGTAAGATATTGAAGACTAATAAAGAAGAAGAAGTAGCTGGTGGACGTATCCCCACACTGGGGTGAATCACATATATCTTGTGTTGATGGTTTGCTTGTGTTATAATGTTTATGTTGTGGATCTTCTTAGTGCATTGATTGTTATGTATGATAGATAGGTCTATGAATGCTTAGTTCTTTAATTATGTTGAATGTGCTAGATATAACTTATGAAGTTAAGTGCAATGTGTATGCTATCATTTTTACTGCACTGATGTGTACTTAGGGTTTGATCTGCGATGTGAATAGACTAATGGGTTGATGCATGTTGTTCCTAAGTACTCTGGGAAGTGTTGTAATCACAGATTTGTGTCCCAGCTTGGTTACAAACACCTGAGTCCTGTAACCCCCCCGCCTCTACCTCGGGTGAGACTTCACCTGCTTCGCAGGTGTTGCCGAAAGGGCCGATAGTTAGGATTTTGTTGGTGCATTGTTGAAGCGTTGAACCCTGGGTCTGCCCCTGTGCCAACATATGGTTTCATTGCCGGGACCTGAAATTGTGATTGCTGGGAACTGAGAAAAGAGAAGCTCAGTGCATAGATATGTTGTTGTAGTGCGTAATATTCTACTCGAATTGTGAATCTTTGTGGTAAGAAAGAAATCCGATCTGAAGAAAAGAGGTAAGATGGTGCAGACGAAGACACGACCACCACCTCGTCGCGCTCCTGCTCACAGGATCGTTCAAATTCCCTCTTTGAGCCGAATTAGCTCATCTGATTCCCTGCTGGAATCTCTGATGAAAACCCGATCCACAGGTCCTTTATTCACCTACATGGCTTTCTGCATTTAACCGTGAACTCTCCCGATGTAATTTCGGGTTTCAGAGTTTCTTCTTTTTTGATGTCGAGAGTTCCTATCCTCTCGAACTCCCGAACTCCGATTCATCGATGCGCTCACTTTGTGCCTTAGCCCCTCCTGGCTATGCCCCTAGTCCATATGACTAGTTCTCATAAGACCGCAACCTTATCACCTTATCGGGATTTGGGGGTTTGCGATCCTCGATGTCACGAACCTCTGTCCCCGCAATCTCCCGATCACCAATTTGTCGATACGACACTTTACGCGTTAGCCCTCCTGGCTATACTCCTGGCTCATATGATCATTATCCCCGTGACCGCAGTCTTACCTCTCGTCGGGGGTTCAAACATCACAATGTCGAAATGCAAGGACACTTTGTCCACGGGATTCTCGATTCTCCGAATCCCGATATGACATCACTAGGATGCCCTTCCACCGTAAAACACAATCAACGACTGTGATTGATCACTGAGATCAACGACTCCAGATCTCCCTCGGGGTTTCGCGACTTCAAATGCCGAAGTGCTTTTTCCCTTGACTTCCCCGATCTCTCGAAAGATGATTTCTCCGCTATGCTAACAGCTGGCCCCACGATGAAGCTTTCCTCCTTCTCGGGGTTTCGGACTTCGCAATTCTGAATTGCAAGGACTTCTTGTCCACGGGATTCCCGATATCCCGATCCCCGTAACACCGATAGATAGCTTTCCTTTCAGGAAATCTCCCGAATGCTTCTGATCTCCTCCACGCGTCCCACAAACGGACAGTCCAGATCGTTCCCGGGACTTTTCCTATAGAAATTCCCGATCTCTTGTCCTCGTGACTCCCAATTTCACGAACGTCGATATCCCGATGGCCACGCCTCTCGTCGGGACTTCTGCCTGGCGTGAGAAGGGTTAAACCCCGTGCACCTCCTGTCCGATCTGACGACTGACGGGATTTCTGAATGAGATCCAACGACTCACGATTTCCCCCTTCTGTATGCTTTCTCTGGTGCTCCCTGGACGTAGAAACCAACGGTCCAGGTCTCCTTCTCCAACCAATCTGATGGCGGTTGTGCTCCCTCTTGAGCTTGCGCACTTTCCAACCTTGGGAGAATTTCAAGCAGCCCAAAGGCCTCGACCTTTGTCCTCTTTATCCTCTGCGAGCTCTCGACTCTATGCACCGAAAGCACTATCCCTCCTGAGCTTCTCCTTTCGAATCCTCAATGGATTCTTCGACTTCTGTGCCTCTGCAGAGTCTTTACGCACACACAGTGCTATCTCTTTTGAGCTTCTCAAACGCTCAGATCCCTAAGGGGTTTTATCTTTCTTCCCTTCTCCCTCAGATGGAGAATTTGGATGGCCTCCTGGCTATCCTTCTGCTCAAGCAACCTCTTGCTGAGTTTGCAGGGTGTTCAACAACCCTGTGAAGATCCTTCAGTGGATTCTTCTTCAAATCATAGAACTCAAAGAGTTCTCTTCTTCCTGTGCCTGTCTGCACACTGACTCAAATGCCCACCTGGCAGAGTGTCTTCTCACAGAACGTTCAGCAGTTCTGTCCTCTTGTGATCCTCTGCACTCGCTCAATGCCTACCTAGCAGAGTTCTTCAGAATCCTCAGTGATTCTGTTTCTTCTTCCTGAACTCAGAGCAGAGTTCCTCCAAATGCACCACTGTGCATATGCTCAATGCCCACTTGGCAGAGCTTCACAGAACTCCTCAGAGCTTCTGTCTGCAACTGTGTCTTCTCCTACACAACCTTGCCTCCAAGGTGTTCAGTAACCTTGAGGTCTTCCTCTCGAGCTGTTGACTTCAGTTCTTGTGCCGCAACACGTCTTTGTCTGAACCCACAGAATTCAGAAGTGCAACATCTGTGCACGGCTATCAGAACCCGCAGTGTTCTGTCAGATCCTCCTGGTATGAAGCCTCAAAGACCTTCACCTGAAATCACACACACTCCTGCAAATGCACACCTACATCATACATCTACAACATACATAAAGAACACTCACAAACATTCATTTAACACACAGTAATGCAGGAAAAACTACTCTTTGTATTAAATATGGAAAATGCCTGTATTTACAAGGTGTTCCTGAGCACGTCCTGTAACAAGGTCTCGGCTCTTCTCTTCTGCTCTACTCGCAGATTCTCTCTTCTCCACCTCACTTACTTCTTCTACTTCACTTCTTTTTTTTTTACTTCTTTCACAAAATGAGATACAAAATCTCTTTTACCTGAGGGGGCTCTTCGAGCTCTTCCCTCCAACCTACCTACCCTATTCAATTGCATTGAATGGGCTGTCTAGTCCACATCCAGATCTAGATCTCAGCCTTACAAATATTAAAGGCCGATCTTATCTACAGCCTGCACAAAGGCACGGCTTCACAACTCACTAGCTTAAACATTTAATTACATTAAATTCAAATTTTAAATGAGGCCGCACCTCTCTCTTCAACGCGCGATTTGAATTCACTGACATGGCTGGATGGCTGACATGGAGAGATACTCCTGCATCATACTCCTCAACTACAAAATTCATGAGCTCCTGGTCATGAGCTTCCTATCTCTGATGTTGAAATCCTCCTGGATCCCAAATCATCCTCTGGAGTTGTTCATCTACTCCATTCTGCTGCTGCTGCTGCTTCCGTGCTGCTTCTGCTGTTGTTGCTGCTCTTCTACTAAGCTGCTCCTCGCTGGCATTCCTTGATGACCCTAACATCAGCCTTCTGATCTCCTCGATCACTTCATCCAACTACTTCAGTGGCTGGCTCTATTTTTGTAGTCTCCCCAGCTGCAAAATTTTTCTGCAATTGGGTAGATCATCATGATCTCCCATGCTTTCTTCTTCATCAGCTTCCAACTTCACCTGTTGGATGTGCACGCCTTGCACTATTACCCTTCTCTCCAGGGCTTTAATTTGTTCCCACAGATCAGCAAAACAAATGTTGTCTGCCCCTTCTTCTTCTGCTGCAAACTCCCAGGTTGCAGTCTTTTCAGTCTCTTGGCTGAAAATACTGAGCCATTCCTCAGAATGCTCATCATCCTCTTCTGCTTCTTCTGCTGTCAGCTTCAGTGCTACATCTTCCTTTCTTTCGGCTTCCTGGATGAAAGCGTTGAGCCATTCCTCAGAATGCTCATTTTCTTCTTCGTCGGCTTGGGCAGCTTCCAAAGTCTGCTCCAATTCCTCTTCCCTGACAGTCTCAACTAACTGTCCCTCTGTTGTTGCTGCATTTGCAACACAGATTTCTGCCTCCTCCTGGGCAAATGGTAGGAATATTCCAATTCCCCTAATCATCAGAATATTATCCTGATCTTCCTCCTCTTCGGTCAGTTGCATCTGCTGATCCAAATCCATCTCTGAGCTCACCTTCTCTGTCAGCTCCTCAGGCTGATTCCAACTCACCTTCTCATCCCTGCCCACCTGGCAATATGGAATGCTCCCACTGCTCTCCTGACAGATTATGATATCAACCGATCACATCTTCATCCGCAACCCTTGCTGATTTGAACTCACCTCTGAGTCCATGAGACTTTCAGATAGTCTCGAATTCTCATCTCTACCCACCTGGCAATCTGAGATTCTTCCGCTGCCCTCCTGGCAGTCTTTGAGATCTCGCAGCGACCTCATTTCATTGCCCAGCTAGAAATGTGAAATTCCCTGGCTGTCTTCCTAACAGTCTCTGAGATCCCGCAGTGATCTCAACTCGTTTCCCTCCTGGCAATTGGGAATTTCCTTTCTGCCCTCCTGGCAGTTCTTGAGATCCTCAGCTGATCCCAACTCATTTTCTTCATCATTGGGACCTCTCCTAGTCTCTGGCTCACACACCTAAACCATTTCTTCTTCTGGTCCATTGAGGTTTTCAGCATACCTCAACCATCCTCTTAATAGCCTACACTGCCTTCTGACCATCAACTCCTTGACTGGCCATTTTACCTCTGGCTTCTTCATGGGCCATTCATACACCCATCTCGGCTTTTCTTTCTGCTGCATCCGTAGTTCGAGCTTTTCTATGTCTACCCTTATTTCAGCGAGCTCTTTATCCATTTCTGCAAGCTTTTCTTCTTTTCTCTTCCTCCCAGCATGCCTATGGTCTTCAGTAGCCATGGTGTTGTCTCTATCTGCTCTCCTAGCAAACCTGTTGTTTTCACTCCACACTAAGAGTTTTTCCAGCTTCATCCTATAGTCCTCCCGACTGTCTATGGACTGTTTCCTACCTGCAAACAATCGCCACAGAGTCTCTAGCGCTCTGTCTTCCTTTGCCTCCCTTGCCTGAAATATACAGACAATAATCAGGCTCTGATACCACTTGGTGCAGACGAAGACACGACCACCACCTCGTCGCGCTCCTACTCACATGATCGTTCAAATTCCCTCTTTGAGACGAATTAGCTCATCTGATTCCTTGCTGGAATCTCAGATGAAAACCTGATCCACAGGTCCTTTATTCACCTACACGACTTTCTGCATTTAACCGTGAACTCTCCCGATGTAATTTTGGGTTTCGAAGTTTCTTCTTTTTTGATGTCGAGAGTTCCTGTCCTCTCAAACTCCCGAACTCCGATTCGTTGATGCGCTCCCTTCATGCCTTAGCCCCTCCTGGCTATGTCCCTAGTCCATATGACTAGTTCTCATAAGACCGCAGCCTTATCACCTTATCGGGATTCGGGGGTTCGCGATCCTCGATGTCACGAACCTTTGTCCTCGCAATCTCCCAATCATCGATTTGCCGATACGACACTTTACGCGTTATCCCTCATGGCTATACTCCTGGCTCATATGACCATTATCCCCATGACCGCAGTCTTACCTCTCGTTGGGGGTTCGGACATCGCAATGCCGAAATGCAAGGACACTTTGTCCACAGGATTCCCGATTCTCTGAATCCCGATATGACATCACTAGGATGCCCTTCCACCGTAAAACACAATCAACGAATGTGATCGGTCACTGAGATCAACGGCTCCAAATCTCCCTCGGGGTTTCGCAACTTCAAATGCCGAAGTTCTTTTGCCCTTGACTTCCCCGATCTCTCGAAAGTCGATTTCTCCGCTATGCTGACAGTTGGCCCCATGATGGAGCTTTCCTCCTTCTCGGGGTTTCGGACTTCACGATTCTGAATTGCAAGGACTTCTTGTCCACGAGATTCCCGATATCCCGATCCCTGTAACACCGATAGATAGCTTTCCTTTCGGGAAATCTCCCTAACGCTTCTGATCTCCTCCACGCGTCCCACAAACGGACGGTCTAGATCATTCCCTGGACTTTTCCTATAGAAATTCCCGATCTCTTGTCCTCGTGACTCCCGATTTCATGAACGTCAATATCCCGATGGCCACGCCTCTCGTCGGGACTTCTGCCTAGCGTGAGAAGGGTTAAACCCCATGCACCTCCTATCCGATCTGACGACTGACGGGATTTCTGAATGAGATCCAACGACTCACGATCTCCCCCTTCTGTATGCTTGCTCTGGTGCTCCCTGGACGTAGAAACCAACGGTCCAGGTCTCCTTCTCCAGCCAATCTGACGGCGGCTGTGCTCCCTCCTGAGCTTGCGCACTTTCCAACCTTGGGACAATTTCAAGAGGCCCAAAGGCCTCGACCTTTGTCCTCTTTCTCCTCTGCGAGCTCTTGACTCTGTGCACCGAAAGCGCTGTCCCTCCTGAGCTTCTCCTTTCGAATCCTCAATGGATTCTTCGACTTCTACGCCTCTATAGAGTCTTTACGCACACACAGTGCTATCTCTTCTGAGCTTCTCAAACACTCAGATCCCTAAGGGGTTTTATCTTTCTTCCCTTCTCCCTCAGATGGAGAATTTGGATGGCCTCCTGGCTATCCTTCTGCTCAAGTAACCTCTTGCTGAGTCTGCAGGGTGTTTAGCAACCCTGTGAAGATCCTTAAGTGGATTCTTCTTCAAATCACAGAACTCAAAGAGTTCTCTTCTTCCCATGCTTGTCTGCACACTGAATCAAATGCCCACCTGGTAGAGTGTCTTCTCATAGAACGTTCAGCAGTTCTGTCCTCTTTTGCTCCTCTGCACTCGCTCAATGCCTACCTGGCAGAGCTCTTCATAATCCTCAGTGATTCTGTTTCTTCTTCCTAAACTCACAACATAGTTCCTCCAAATGCACCACTGTGCATATGCTCAATGTCCACTTGGCAGAGCTTCACAGAACTCCGCAGAGCTTCTATCTGCAACTGTGTCTTCTCCTACACAGCCTTGCCTCCAAGGTGTTCAGTAACCTTGAGGTCTTCCTCTCGAGCTGTTGACTTCAGTTCTTGTGCCGCAGCACGTCTTTGTCTGAACCTGCAGAATTCATAAGTGCAACCTCTGTGCACGAATTTTAGAACCCGCAGTGTTCTGTCACACCCTCATGGTATGAAGCCTCAAAGATCTTCACCTGAAATCACACACACTCCTGCAAATGCACACCTACAACATACATCTACAACATACATAAAGAACACTCACAGACATTCATTTAACACATAGTAATGTAGGAAAAATTGCTCTTTGTATTAAATATGGAAAATGCCTGTATTTACAAGGTGTTCCTGAGCACGGCCTGTAACAAGGTCTCGGCTCTTCTCTTCTGCTCTACTCACAGATTCTCTCTTCTCCACCTCACTTACTTCTTCTACTTCACTTTTTTTTTTTTTACTTCTTTCACAAAATGAGATACATAATCTCTTTTACCTGAGGGGGCTCTTCGAGCTCTTCCCTCCAACCTACCTACCTTATTCAATTTCATTGAATGGGATGTCTAGTCCGCATCCGGATCTAGATCTTAGCCTTACAAATATTAAAGGCCGTTCTTATCTACAGCCTGCACAAAGGCACATCTTCACAACTCACTAGCTTAAACATTTAATTACATTAAATTCAAATTTTAAATGAGGCTGTGCCTCTCTCTTCAACGCGCGATTTGAATTCACTGACGTGGCTGGCTGGCTGGCTGGATGACGTGGATAGATGCTCTTGCATCATAAGATCTGGAAAGAGGTAAGCTTTGCGCTTTGATAAGAGTAAGATAAGTGAAAATTTTTGTTCAAAAGAATGAATTTAAGTATGTTTAATAGATTAGATGTCCTAGTCTGAAAACTAGGGAGCATTTGGAAGAAAGAGTTGATCTAAGTAAAGCTGATAGAAATGAAGAAATATATGTTATTTCTATGCATAGAGAGAGTTTTTGGACTAATAATTGGATGCAGGAACCTAGAAAGAATTTTTGTAGATTGCAGGTCCAGCACTGTGATCCTAGTGCGCAATACAGGAAAGGTTGGGGAACATCTAAAAAAGAGAGAGGATTGACACTATGTTATAACTGTAGAAGATCGAGACATCTTGCTAAGGAATGCCCATCGCGATTTTGGATTTTTAGGGTTCAAAGGCTAGGAGAGAAATCATCTGATACGGCAAACGTGGAAAAAGGGATTAGCGACTAAAGCGCACTTAATTAAAATAAATAAACTAGATTGATTAATGCCTTAGACAACCTTTAACACACATAGTTTATAGATGAAGTTTTGAATGTTTCTACGTTTTTCCATGTCACGAATTGTCAAGCATTTATGGCATTTATTTGAATTTCAGTGAGGTGATGGATAGTAAGATCTCGTTTTACTTCTAAATCTTTCTATTAAACGATTTAACCGTTCTGTCAGCAAGGACTCGCACAGGCTTAAATGATCAAGACAAAGGGGTTTCTTTCATTATTTCAGTTTTAATTTCTATTGCGCGCAGAGCCATTTCACCAGGATAACTTTTGTCTGTGTTTTCAATTTTTCCGACAGGGGATCTAGTTGCAAGGTTCTCTATCATGGCTCCACGAAAAGTGCCCAAGGAATTTGCTGAGATTGCAGGTCAAGGTTCAGATGTTGTTTCTGATACCTCGCCCCGAAGTATTAATTCTGTCAAAACATGGACGTATGTTTCCAACGTTCTGCAATTCGAGTCGATAGACTATTCGGATGATTCCAGCGATAACGAGAAGGATGACTTGTCCACCAAATACAAAATCGTCGCTCAAGCAGAGATGCACAAAATAGCGGCAAGGCCACGCCTTGTTCCCTATTATGATATGATCAGATGGGCACTGGACCATGTGGACATCCTGACTAGGACGATTATCAGCGAACAGAGGGTGGTAATTGAGACTTTTAGACCAGAGCATTTACAGGCAATGTATAAATTGTCACCCACACCGAACCTTACTCACAATGCTGAATTCCTAGAGGGTTTCAAGAAGAAGGAATGCGAGAAGTATGGAAAAAATTTATCCGATCTGATCAAAGATTGGGTTTCACACTCCACGAAATTTAGGGCTGATACTAATGAAATTTTATCAATCTCCTCCTTACAGCCGCAATTCAAGTATATAGCATTGATGGCTTGTAGGCTGTATGGGAAGGAGGACACTACTCACTTTTTCCTCCCATGGGTACCGCTTATTCATACAGTTGTTGAGGGTTTCTCTTTCGACTGGGCCAAATTTTTGTCTGACAGTCTAACCAGTCAAATTACCGAATACCGAGCGCAGAGGGCGAGTAGGAAAGCGGCTTCATTATTTATGTCTACTTACATCATGGATGCTATTTGCTTCATGACACCTTTCCCAATAATGAGCTAGAGTTGGGCTCCATCTAATACAGAGCCTATTCATGTCTACCACTCGAAACTTTGGGAGGATAAAGCCAAAGAATTCATCTATGAGATATTCAACTGGGTAATGGTATCAGTGCATGTCTCCATCTTCAGCCATCCGCCTCCCAGGATTTCGGATAACATCACATCCAACCTGAGTAGCGTGGCAGATTGGTATATAGAAGCATAATTTTCATACATCAGGGTCTTTGGCACCTTTTTTACCCCATACGCTCTACCTCTATTCTTGCTAGATAAGCTATTGTGTCATGAGATCGCCAGACAAACTGTGCTCGACAAGATAAGCAAAGATCTCAAAGGAGTATCAAAAAAGGTATGGTCGCCCTTTCCCATTCACATTGGTGCATATTCTTTATTAGATTTTGGCCATGCCAGAGCCGAGGCTACGAACTTAGAAGAAATGAAATTGGTGGACATTGAGTTTAAGAATCTCAACCCTAATAAGGTTGTGAGTAATCACCTGGTGAGTTGTGGTCTGAAGAAATACGAACACGAGGATTCGCCTCATGATGAAATCTTCCGGGGTGTGAGGTCCTACTATGAAGTCCTAAGTTAGATTCAAGCCCTATCACCTGGAGATATGGCCGATTTCTTTAAATTCCAGGAGCACCAGTGGATTTTTCTCCCCCAGGTTTTACAGGGCGAAACCCCAAAGCTTCCGGTTACACAGCAAATAGAAGCCAAAGGCTCAAAGGAATGGAGTCCTGACAAGGAGGAGAACCAAGAGAAATAGGGGAGGCTGGGACCTCAGAACGAGGAGCCGAAATTCCCGATCAATAGGAAGGAAACCCAAAAAAGGGTACGTCGGGCAAGAAGGTCCAAAGTCAAGCAGAGATACCCTCGCAAGGGGTGGGTGACTCACTATCGATCATATCAAGCAAGCCAGCCACATATGCTATCTCGAAACAATCATTCAAGGAAATCGACAGTCCCATTGCTTCTATCACACCCTTACAGTTCACAAAGGGGAACCCCGATGCAGGATGGATTTTCAATGAAGAACTAATGCCCATTTATGTAGAAGAGTTACCTCCTAATGAATTTTTCTTCGATAAGAAAAGGAAGGTCGTGGTGAAGCAAGAATCGTATCAAAAAGCGGGCGCAGTGGCTAAAAATTTCAAAATCCTGACAGAAGGAAAGGTCGTAGAAGAGGAAGAATTTGCCGACAAGATAGCAGGAACACTGGGGGCTTATGATACAACCAACCAATATTCGGTTGGAACTTTGAAGGCACAGTTGAAACGAAAGAACCTCTTGATCGGTAAGTTGGAAGCTAAGGTGGCTACGACAGAAGCAAATGCTAGGGATGAGGTGAGCAAAAGCCTCGAGCAAGCCAAAATAGCCGATCTGTAGGAGATCGAGAAACTTAGATCCAACCTTGAGCAGATGCGCAAGTCAGAGCAAATAAGCCAAACACAGGTAAGCCGAGAGGAGCAGCAAATAATACAGTTACAATCAAAATTGGATGTTGCTGAAAACCAGGTCTTAGACATAAAGATATTCCAATCCCAAGCCACTGAAATCCGACAGAAGGTATTAGCAGCCCAATAGGACTTGCTTGCTAAAGTGGGAACCATTCATAATCACTTTCAGACGATAGATCAAGTGCTAGAAGATATATCTTTGAGAGAAAGAGAAGTTGGGGCGGCTCGGGTTGCTTTCCAGGAGGTTGTTATAGCCACAGCGAAAGTAGAGATGGTCAGTAGCTCCAAATTATCCATCACAGAACAAACCAGAGGGAATATCTTACTGAAGGTGTGGGAGCATAATATATCAGAGAGCAGGGGAAGAGCTAAAGAGGTGAGGAATTCTTGTGAAGAAACATTCGCCTTGATAAATAAAAGTTTGTTAGACCTTGATAAGAAAGGCAGTGCTGGGACACTGGGAAAAATCAATATAGCTAAACACCTGCTAGATATCAAGGAAAATGTGGAAAAGGAGCAAACTGAAATATCCCAGATAAGTCAGGTTGATATGGTCCAAGTGGACAAATGGCTAGTAAATCCAAGTTTACAATTATGGTCTATCGTCACGGAAGACCGACAAGTGGGAAAAAGATTGCCACAATTGGCAAAGAATTGTTACACCTTTGAGGCAAACAACCAAGCAGAGCCTTCTAGGTTGATAGCCCAGTTGATTGAAAGGTGTGTCAATTGCATTGAGCAGGTGAAAGGGCAGGCTTTTGGTGTTAAATGATGACAGATGTCACTTCGTTCTATTTCTAGAGCCAGAGGAGCAGAGAAAGGAAGGTGCTCTGCCCTTATGAAGGAAGACAAAAGATGAGGAAATGAAATGCTTCAATTTTTCATTTGTAACTGAAAAGTTTCTAGAACGATTGGAATTCAAAATGTTTAGAAGTTTGTTTAAATATACATTTTGAAAGGATCACTGGGGGATTTTTCTTTTGGGGGGGCAACTGTAATAGATGTATTTCCTGTGCCAAAATTAATGAAAAAGCAATTCAAAGACTCCAAATTATGTGAAGACTGAGTTATGTGTTATTCTTTGTTATCTCATGTCCATTTTCATTTCTCATATATATATTTGATGAATGCTTAGCGACAATTTAGTACAACTTCTATTGTGGTGATCAACTGTCTAGTCTTCTAATCATTTGCAGTTTTTCCTCTGTATCGGCTATCAGCAGGTACAAGACCTGTGAATTACTTAGATMTCTATATTTTATGCTTTGTCAAAGTGTTTTCTTGTCTATTTTCTTCTTCTGTTACAGGGTGAGATTCTCCCTCGATTGGAGCCTTGCATTGTTGACAAGTTAATGTTTTCTTACGTTTCATGCATGATTTTTCAAAKTTAGCTYAGTTACGAGAAAAKCCCTTTGGCTTTGTTATACTGTTAATTTGGATCTGAGAAATCTTTCTTATATAATCTAAAATTGAAATAGCATTTTAAAACATCAACCCCCTTTAAAGCTCTATTTCTCCATGACTGTACCCATTGTAAGACARCCCAACATTGAACTCGGCCTATCGKATGAAACCAACATTGCTTTGAATCTCTTTGATACTACACTTAAGACTGCCATCACTCGGGCATAACTCGAACATTCATGGGCAGACATTGAACGGGATATCAACATCCAAGAACATTTGGAAGCTAGACAAAGACAACTTAGAAATCAACCATAGCTTCCTTCCTTGAAGTTTGTTCTTTCCCTTTTTATCGCTCACTCACTTTGGGATGCCTAGAATCTATACTTTAGAGCCTTAAGTATAGACTCTGGAACAACATCTTTTTGGCACCGTTGTTGGGGATGGAGAATCGTAGTCACTTTCCCTTGAGAGAACAACATTTCCAAGTTTCATTTTTTGATAGTGAACAAAGAGAGAACACCTTGTTAAGGCTAAACCTTTATCATTCACTTGGCGACTCCACTTTTAAGAAAGTTGGCATCCGTTCGAAGGAACACCAGACAAAATCCAGATGCTAAACAGACCGTGGCAGTTTCTGACCCTGAAAAAATACTAAAACCAAGGGATCTTTTCAAACAAAACACTGTTGTTTACCAACCCAATTCTACTTAGTCCAAAGCTAAGATCCCTCTTGAACCTTCATCCTTGCAAGAAATTTCTCTCAGAAAAATGTCGGAGAGTACTGTCGAAGCCGAGACCCTAAACCTTGAACTGATCTTACCCGAGATTAAGGCTGAAACCTCTCCGACTACCTCTTACATTAGTAGGGGTGAGACATTTGTCGTAAAGCTCATCCCTATTAATATCCCATCGACTCTCGATACAACCCTCTCTGTCACTCGAGGCCTTGAAGAAAGTACCACACACTCGGATTCGACACTGGTGGGTTCTCCCATTTACGCATCCTGCAAATTAGAGGAACCGAGTGCCCGTGTACCCTCTCTCCCTTTCCCAACTTTTACCTCCCCGGATAAAAATTTCCCTGAATTCTTCCCCCTCCACCTCGGGGAAGCTAGAGAGTTGCTATACATATTCAACAACCCTCTTTATAATGCACCAATTTCCTCTCCTAGGTTATCCCTGGCCAGGGATGATTTTAAGGATGGAAATTTATTTTAAAATGTAGAAACCTTGGCGAATCTTACAAATCCTTCATATGCCAACTATAAATGTTTCACAATATTTTTGTAAAAATATTCAAATTTCTAAGGATTTTATATAGTTTTTATAAAATTTTGGTGATTTTTAAGGTAAACTAATTTTATCCTATAGAATTTGGGCGAATCATTTTTAAAATAGCGAATCTCTTTTTTGGAAAAACCATGGAAAATTAGCCCATGAGCGAAATTTAGCCCCTAAAATCATCTATGTCCGTGGCCGCCACCGGAGGAGAAGTAGGGGGAGCAGGAGGTCAAGGCAAACAACCGCTCCCCAGGGTTTTCGCCAAGGTAGCCGCTAGAAACACCCCCTTGGTCCTTCCAGTACCCCTCCATGATTTACCAAAAAACTATATGAAAAACTTGCCCAAGTTCACAGAAGAAGGAGATCTAACGGCTACCGAGCACATCAACTTCTTCGATCAATTCATTGATATTCTAGGTCTCGAACATGAGGATGTTTATTCCTGTTTGTTTATCCAAACTTTCGAATGACATGTAAGAAATTGGTTTCGAAGCCTGCCCCCAAGTTCAATATTATCCTATGATGCTTTAGAAGACCTATTTCTCAGGCAATGGGGTGAAAGAAAGGATCATTTATACTATTTGACTGAGTTCGGGTCTTTAAAGAAAAAGGGATCATAAACTGTTATGGAATTTATCCAAAGATTTAACAAGTTGTACAATAAGATCCCTGTTGAAGTTAAACCGTCCCAACCCGCAACCAAAGTAACTTTCACAGGAGATTTCAAACTCAATTTTGCTCTACTGTTAAGCGAAGGAGAGGGGCCGACTTAACCTAAATGCAATATGACGTTGTGGAAATTGAGTCAAACATGATGGCTTTAGGTAAATTAAAAATGAAAATTGAAACGGGAAATAGGGAAACCAAATGTTTTAGAGAACAAGCGGGTCCCTCTGGATCTGGAAGGTCCTCAGATGACAAAATGGATGACATGGCTAGGATAATAAAAGAGCTATCAAACAAAATTTCAAGAATGGAGCTAGACCAATCCAAAGATGATCAATTTGTTAAGAGAGAATTCAGGAGAAACCCCAATCCTCACATTCAACAAAGACAGATTAAAAATGAAGATTAAAAAATTCAAACACCTCTAAAAAATGAAAATTTTGTTGGAGGAAATGATATGCAAGATTTCAAAGATTTGGAAGAAGACGTAAACAATTTAAACAATGACTGTATACAACCTCATTTAACAAAAGAAGATTATGAGAAGTCTCTAAAGTCTAAACAATCATCGGGTGAAGATAATAACCTAAACAACTCTGATGATCCCGCTTATCAAGGAATGGCCGACACCATAATGGCTGAGCTCCAACATAAGTACAATCTGAGGCCTAAAAACAAACTTGTGTCGACTGCTCAACCCGAGAAATTTTTTCCTAGAGGTGAAATATACGAGCCTGCCCCAAAAGAGGTTGAGACGTGCCAAAATGATAAAGTAAACGAGGCAAACTCGCAGAATGCCAAAGTAAAAGAGACTGAGATCCAGGCGAGAAGAACTGAGACAGCCGAAATGCAGACACTGGGAACCACAAGCACCGAAAATAAAAAAGTGCAAACAAATAAGTTGGAAAAGAAGGAGTCCGATATTTTGGCCAAAGAAACTGATAGAGTTATGGGAGGTTTTAGCCTAGAAAATGAGATAAGTAAGATCAAAATACCGATACCTTTAGTCGAGTTGGATAAGAACCCTGTGTACCAAAAAAAAAACCAAAATGATTAAATTTTCAGTTTTAGACAATCAGTCTGACGTAATAAATTTCGAAGATGATAAGCCTAACATCACTTTTGGTTCGCATTTCAAAGGGGCCAGGGACACCGTCACCCCCTTCTACATCACCCTGAACGTGCACGATCGACTGCTGCATAATTGCATGCTGGACTCTAGAGCCTCTCATAATGTGATGCCAAAATCTATTAGGGATAGATTGGGCCTCGAAATCACCAGGCCATATGGAGATCTTTACTCGTTCGATTCAAGGAGAGTTAAGTGCATGGGCATGATCAAATATTTAGTAGTCACTCTCTTCCGGGTTCTGGTGAAAAGAGTCCTAATGGATGTAGTTATCACTGGTATACCCACTAAGTATGGTTTTCTATTATCTACATCTTGGGGAGCCAAGCTCGGGGGATCCCTTCAGCTGGATATGACCTATGCCAAGATGCATGTTTTTGGCAGGCAGTTCACTCGGTTATACAGGGAAACACGGTTGGCGTATACGGTAAGCGATCCTCAGAATCCTAACAATTACCCTGTTTATGTTGCCGATCAAGACCTAGGAAATTGTATTTTGTCTTTTGACGATAGTGAAAACAATTGTACAGAAGAAAGTTATATAGATGAAATCAAAATTGATAAGACAAATAAAAATGTGTATAGCATTGAAACTTGGAAAAAAAAAATTGATGGTGCTTCGTCGCGTGAAGGAGCAGGTGCATGAGTGCTTTTCGAAGCGCTTGAAATGAATTCGTCACCGCCTTCTCTTACAGGCTATAATGGGACATAGACTACACAAACAACATATGTGAATATGAAGCTCTAGTCTTGGGACTGGAAGCTGCCAAGAAGCTAAACATAAAGAACCTAGAAGTCTATGGAGATGCAAAACTGATCGTGAAGCAAGTAAATCGGTAGTACCAGGCCAAGCACCCGAGACTAAGGTCCTACAGAAATTGCGCCTAGGATCTAATGGAAAATTTATTTTCATCAGTGAAGGTTCATTTCATCCCACGAGCGGAAAACCAACAAGCCGATTCACTGGCCAAAGCAGCTTCGAGTTTCACACCCCCTACCACGTTCAAATTAAAGTACCACATAGAGGTGAGGCATAAACCATCCATACCAAACAACATACAACACTGGCAGGTATTCGAAGAGGACGAACAGATCAAAAAGTTCCTGGAAATGGTGGATGATTTCGCCGAAACTCACATTGACCAAGAAAACCAAAATGACCATACCTGGATTATACAGGAAGGGGAGGAGCCTCAGGAGTTCCGAGAAAAAATCGCAAATCATCGCATGCTAGTGTTAAAAAGTAATCAGATCCCTAAGGGATTGATACCTCTGGAAAGGTTGTTTGATCAAAATG